>RXON01003617.1:0-27235 GCA_009667805.1 Leptobrachium leishanense
GAAATACAGAAATGCACCAACATGGCACAAAGGAAAATACCACCCCTGACATCATGTGACGGGGGAAAAAGAGGATCTAGAATAGGCTTCAGATTGTGTGTATAAAAAGTTATATATGACACACACATGACTTGTGTTTAGACACGCGTCCAAGATCTCATTGTGATATACAAATATTCTCAAATCTGAATCTGGTCACGAGCATTTTGGATCAGGGATACTCACCGCTCGTCAGGCCTGGATTTTGTGCTTTTGTTGCTCTTTTGAGATTCATTGTATCACTGGAGAAGCTGCACACTACTTGCTTTCACATATTTGGCTACATTGTTACCTACGAATCAATTGTATCCATTTACCGCATTAATATTTGACTTCTTAAATCACAACAGGTTTTGTTTGCACCTTTGGGAATATACACTTTAGGGGTTATTCACAAACTGCAAATTGGCAGAGTGAAATTCACTGTAATTTCGGTACAATTCGTCTATTCACTAAACTGTCAGTTTGCCAAACACAAGCGAAGCGACAGTGAAATGCAGTGCTATTCACTGAATTCGGCGGCACTGAAAATGCCCCATATATAGACGCATCCAGTTACAGAACGCCAAACTGCACTTAAGTGTCCATGAAATGCCCTGATTTGAGGATTCAGTTCAACAGGTTTAAAAAACAGGCGAATCCCATAGGTTTCAACGAAGAAAAGGAAAAAAATAAAATATATATTTTTTTTTTTAAAGGCTGTTTTTATCTTTTGCAAAAACAATTTTTTTCAGATGACTACTCCGTATATTTTAGACATTTTTATATATTTTTTTTTTTAACCCTTTAATGCCACAGGGCATAAACGCAAAAGGGCTGGCATAGTACGTCCCGCAGCCTGACTAAGGTCGCGCAGCAGCCAATGACACAATCTGCATGTGAGCCAAGTACGCAGGCGGGCCTCAGACCCAGCGAGGAACGCTATGCCACCCCCCCCCCCCGGGTTCCCGGCATGCAAGGGGTTTAAAGAGCCTTTTTAATTATTTAGACACATTAATTTGATTGAGACTCCTATAAAAAGAGACTTTTCCTTCAGTTCGGTGGAATTCGTTGATGCTAATTCGGCAGTTTTTGCTGACGTCCGATAACAGCTGCAGCTAAATTTAAATTGCCCAAGTGTGTTTTTCCCAACAATGTCCCATCAAGAAAAATGTGAGCGTAACTAGACATGTAAATGTAAGTGAAGGCATCGATTCGGCGTCAAGTCATGGTGTGAAACGTCCATCAAACAAAGACAATGCATTATTCATTCACTGCAAATACGCGCGTATCCAGGGCCGAGTATGAATAGGACAAAAATAAAGAGATTTTAATGATACGGTGCTCTGCGCTCACTGATGAATAAATACTCTGTACCACAAGAGGTCAGTGGATTCCTGAAATTATAAACCTGCCTCCCAGGAGAGAGTGACCGGGATCCGCGCAATCCGGCTAAATACTAGCCCGTACCGAGCCCATCCATAAACAGCACTTGGTGCAAAGCCCAGCGCGCCTCCCGGAATCGACACCGAATCTTCGTGGAGGAAAGCGAGAGTGGGGGGGGGGGTAACCAGCCATGGTGTTCCAGGTTCCGCCATTCCTTCCAGGTTGCCCCGGCAGCTGGTAATGCAGAGGGGTTTCCATCACAAACACCCCCCCTTAGACCCCACTCAAAAAAAAAAAAAGGCCCAGCTACACCCCGCCCCTCAAAAAAAAGCCCAGCTACACCCCGCCCCTCAAAAAAAAAGCCCAGCTACACCCGCCGCCCTCAAAAAAAAAAGCCCAGCTACACCCCGCCCCTCAAAAAAAAAGCCCAGCTACACCCCGCCCCTCAAAAAAAAAAGCCCAGCTACACCCCGCCCCTCAAAAAAAAAAAGCCCAGCTACACCCGCCCCTCAAAAAAAAAAGCCCAGCTACACCCCGCCCCTCAAAAAAAAAAGCCCAGCTACACCCCGCCCCTCAAAAAAAAAAAGCCCAGCTACACCCCGCCCCCAAAAAAAAAAAGCCCAGCTACACCCCGCCCCTCAAAAAAAACCGCTACACACCCCCCCTCAAAAAAAAACCCAGCTACACCCGCCCTCAAAAAAAAAGCCCAGCTACACCCCGCCCCTCAAAAAAAAAAAGCCCAGCTACACCCGCCCTCAAAAAAAAAGCCCAGCTACACCCCGCCCCTCAAAAAAAAAAAGCCCAGCTACACCCCGCCCCTCAAAAAAAAAGCCCAGCTACACCCCGCCTCAAAAAAAAAGCCCAGCTACACCCCGCCCCTCAAAAAAAAAAGCCCAGCTACACCCGCCCCTCAAAAAAAAAAGCCCAGCTACACCCCGCCCCTCAAAAAAAAAAGCCCAGCTACACCCCGCCCCTCAAAAAAAAAAGCCCAGCTACACCCCGCCCCCCAAAAAAAAAAAGCCCAGCTACACCCCGCCCCTCAAAAAAAAAAGCCCAGCTACACCCCGCCCCTCAAAAAAAAAAAGCCCAGCTACACCCGCCCCTCAAAAAAAAAAGCCCAGCTACACCCCGCCCCTCAAAAAAAAAAGCCCAGCTACACCCCGCCCCTCAAAAAAAAAAGCCCAGCTACACCCCGCCCCTCAAAAAAAAAAAGCCCAGCTACACCCCGCCCCTCAAAAAAAAAAGCCCAGCTACACCCCGCCCCTCAAAAAAAAAAGCCCAGCTACACCCCGCCCCTCAAAAAAAAAAGCCCAGCTACACCCGCCCCTCAAAAAAAAAAGCCCAGCTACCCCCGCCCCTCAAAAAAAAAAGCCCAGCTACACCCGCGCCCTCAAAAAAAAGCCCAGCTAACACCCCGCCCCTCAAAAAAAAAAGCCCAGCTACACCCCGCCCCTCAAAAAAAAAAGCCCAGCTACACCCCGCCCCTCAAAAAAAAAGCCCAGCTACACCCCGCCCCTCAAAAAAAAAAAGCCCAGCTACACCCCGCCCCTCAAAAAAAAAAAGCTCAGCTACACCCGCCCTCAAAAAAAAAGCTCAGCTACACCCCGCCCCTCAAAAAAAAAGCTCAGCTACACCCCGCCCCTCAAAAAAAGCTCAGCTACACCCCGCCCCTCAAAAAAAAAGCCCAGCTACACCCCGCCCCTCAAAAAAAAGCCCAGCAAACCCGCCCCTCAAAAAACGCAACACCCCCCCCTTACACCCCGCTCCTCAAACATAAAGACACCCCTTAACCCGCAAAGCCACCACCCAAAGCCGTCTGCATAATTGGCCGCCAGAGACCCCCCCACACCTGCTGTGAACAAAGCGGCGCAGTCCGCGGAATCCTGAAATCTGAGGTATAAATCAGCGCTACTGAACTTGTTAGCGCTTTATAAAAACCTGTAACAGTAAATAGAAACTCTGCAACTGCTAAACTACTTCTTTCACCAGATGGGCCCATAAAGGCCTCCCCTAAAAACCACTGGGAGGCGCTGCAGGACACACACACAATGGGGACCTGAAGCTTCCGGTAACTCTGCCCCAGTCACTGAAGGGCCTGAGAGGTGCCAGTGTGTGCCCCCCCCCGCAGCCCCTTATACACAGGTACCCGCCTGCACCCTGGGGATCACATGGCGGCTGCCCAGCCCTGCCTTTATACACACATACACCGGGCACCATACCTGAGTGACGCCGGTGTCAGGCTGAAGGAAACAGAGGCACTTTTATTTTCCTCACACGGGAAACTTCCGTCCGGTCCGCCGCAGCACATTCAAACTGAGAGCGCAGCTCTCTCATTGGTCGGCGTCATAATGGCCGGAAGCACCACAGCGCGCAGCAATTGGCACTTTCCGGTGTCACGTGCAAACCTGTCGGCTGCCGGTGCATGACGGGAGATGTAGTCGAATGCGCGTATTTTGTATCGTGCAGCACTTGTTGATTTTGTACTTTTAAGATAAAAATCATTCTTAAGTTTATGGCACGAGCTGAATGCAATATGCATAAAAACATTATAATAGACTGATGTTTCATGTACCTTTTTTATATACAAAATGTGATGTATACAATGTATGGGGGGGGGGAATATACCTGGAATAAGTAAAGCCAAGTCCCATTCACTCCATTCTATGACCAAAGCCACACAGTGAGGAGCAAGTGATGGGGGGGCAGGTTACAACACAAAATATCACACAATGGATGCACCCAGTGACACATATAGAGGAAAATATCACACAATGGATGCACCCAGAGACACATATAGAGGAAAATATCACACAATGGATGCACCCAGTGACACATATAGAGGGAAATATCACACAATGGATGCACCCAGTGACACATATAGAGGAAAATATCACACAATGGATGCACCCAGTGACACATATAGAGGAAAATATCACACAATGGATGCACCCAGTGACACATATAGAGGAAAATATCACACAATGGATGCACCCAGTGACACATATAGAGGAAAATATCACACAATGGATGCACCCAGTGACACAAATAGAGGAAAATATCACACAATGGATGCACCCAGTGACACATACAGAGGAAAATATCACACAATGGATGCACCCAGTGACACATATAGAGGAAAATATCACACAATGGATGCACCCAGTGACACATACAGAGGAAAATATCACACAATGGATGCACCCAGTGACACATATAGAGGAAAATATCACACAATGGATGCACCCAGTGACACATATAGAGGAAAATATCACACAATGGATGCACCCAGTGACACATATAGAGGAAAATATCACACAATGGATGCACCCAGTGACACATAGAGGAAAATATCACACAATGGATGCACCCAGTGACACATATAGAGGAAAATATCACACAATGGATGCACCCAGTGACACATACAGAGGAAAATATCACACAATGGATGCACCCAGTGACACATATAGAGGAAAATATCACACAATGGATACCCAGTGACACATATAGAGGAAAATATCACACAATGGATGCACCCAGTGACACATATAGAGGAAAATATCACACAATGGATGCACCCAGTGACACATATAGAGGAAAATATCACACAATGGATGCACCCAGTGACACATATAGAGGAAAATGTCACACAATGGATGCACCCAGTGAGACATATAGAGGAAAATATCACACAATGGATGCACCCAGTGACAAATATAGAGGAAAATATCACACAATGGATGCACCCAGTGACACATATAGAGGAAAATATCACACAATGGATGCACCCAGTGACACATATAGAGGAAAATATCACACAATGGATGCACCCAGTGACACATATAGAGGAAAATATCACACAATGGATGCACCCAGTGACACATATAGAGGAAAATATCACACAATGGATGCACCCAGTGACACATATAGAGGAAAATATCACACAATGGATGCACCCAGTGACACATATAGAGGAAAATATCACACAATGGATGCACCCAGTGACACATATAGAGGAAAATATCACACAATGGATGCACCCAGTGACACATATAGAGGAAAATATCACACAATGGATGCGCCCACTGACACATATAAAGGAAAATATCACACAATGGATGCGCCCAGTGATACATATAGAGGAAAATATCACACAATGGATGCGCCCAGTGATACATATAGAGGAAAATATCACACAATGGATGCGCCCAGTGACACATATAGAGGAAAATATCACACAATGGATGCACCCAGTGACACATATAGAGGAAAATATCACACAATGGATGCACCCAGTGACACATAGAGGAAAATATCACACAATGGATGCACCCAGTGACACATATAGAGGGAAATATCACACAATGGATGCGCCCAGTGACACATATAGAGGGAAATATCACACAATGGATGCGCCCAGTGACACATATAGAGGAAAATATCACACAATGGATGCGCCCAGTGACACATAGAGGAAAATATCACACAATGGATGCACCCAGTGACACATATAGAGGGAAATATCACACAATGGATGCGCCCAGTGACACATAGAGGAAAATATCACACAATGGATGCACCCAGTGACACATATAGAGGAAAATATCACACAATGGATGCACCCAGTGACACATATAGAGGAAAATATCACACAATGGATGCACCCAGTGACACATAGAGGAAAATATCACACAATGGATGCACCGAGTGACACATATAGAGGAAAATATCACACAATGGATGCACCCAGTGACACATATAGAGGAAAATATCACACAATGGATGCACCCAGTGACACATAGAGGAAAATATCACACAATGGATGCACCCAGTGACACATATAGAGGAAAATATCACACAATGGATGCACCCAGTGACACATATAGAGGAAAATATCACACAATGGATGCACCCAGTGACACATAGAGGAAAATATCACACAATGGATGCACCCAGTGACACATATAGAGGAAAATATCACACAATGGATGCACCCAGTGACACATATAGAGGAAAATATCACACAATGGATGCACCCAGTGACACATAGAGGAAAATATCACACAATGGATGCACCCAGTGACACATATAGAGGAAAATATCACACAATGGATGCACCCAGTGACACATATAGAGGAAAATATCACACAATGGATGCACCCAGTGACACATAGAGGAAAATATCACACAATGGATGCACCCAGTGACACATATAGAGGAAAATATCACACAATGGATGCACCCAGTGACACATATAGAGGAAAATATCACACAATGGATGCACCCAGTGACACATAGAGGAAAATATCACACAATGGATGCACCCAGTGACACATATAGAGGAAAATATCACACAATGGATGCACCCAGTGACACATATAGAGGGAAATATCACACAATGGATGCACCCAGTGACACATATAGAGGAAAATATCACACAATGGATGCACCCAGTGACACATATAGAGGAAAATATCACACAATGGATGCACCCAGTGACACATATAGAGGAAAATGTCACACAATGGATGCACCCAGTGAGACATATAGAGGAAAATATCACACAATGGATGCACCCAGTGACACATATAGAGGAAAATATCACACAATGGATGCACCCAGTGACACATATAGAGGAAAATATCACACAATGGATGCACCCAGTGACACATATAGAGGAAAATATCACACAATGGATGCACCCAGTGACACATATAGAGGAAAATATCACACAATGGATGCACCCAGTGACACATATAGAGGAAAATATCACACAATGGATGCACCCAGTGACACATATAGAGGAAAATATCACACAATGGATGCACCCAGTGACACATATAGAGGAAAATATCACACAATGGATGCACCCAGTGACACATATAGAGGAAAATATCACACAATGGATGCACCAGTGACACATATAGAGGAAAATATCACACAATGGATGCGCCCAGTGACACATATAGAGGAAAATATCACACAATGGATGCGCCCACTGACACATATAAAGGAAAATATCACACAATGGATGCGCCCAGTGATACATATAGAGGAAAATATCACACAATGGATGCGCCCAGTGATACATATAGAGGAAAATATCACACAATGGATGCACCCAGTGACACATATAGAGGAAAATATCACACAATGGATGCACCCAGTGACACATATAGAGGAAAATATCACACAATGGATGCGCCCAGTGACACATATAGAGGAAAATATCACACAACGGATGCACCCAGTGACACACAGAGGAAAATATCACACAATGGATGCACCCAGTGACACACAGAGGAAAATATCACGCAATGGATGCACCCAGTGACACATAGAGGAAAATATCACACAATGGATGCGCCCAGTGACACATATAAAGGAAAATATCACACAATGGATGCACCCAGTGACACCTATAGAGGAAAATATCACACAATGGATGTGCCCAGTGACACATATAAAGGAAAATATCACACAATGGATGCACCCAGTGACACATATAGAGGAAAATATCACACAATGGATGCACCCAGTGACACATATAGAGGGAAATAATTTCTTAACTAAACATACAAGAGAAAAACAAACACATGTAAGATATCAGCAACATCAAATAAACACAATAAGGACATTGCATTTTTTTGGTGGTACTGGCCCTTTAAATGGATTGGTCAACATAATTGACTTATTATACCCAGTTGTGGACTGATGGGAGTGCACCAAGCGTACCTATATCTACATTCTCCTTCACAATATTGTGATTCCAATCAATGTCGAATCTGAGCAACAGATAAATGACACTGACAAGAACTGTAACACAATCTGCGAATTCCAAGAAATCAGCATAGCTGCATTTCCTTTAGCGCTCACCAGGAGGTGATATTCTCTTACACTGGCGTGTTGTGTTGTGTGTGTGTGTGTGTGTGTGTGTTATAGTTTGCAAGCGGCCCTAACAATAGTCTTAAAAGTAATATTTTGGTGAATGAATACTTTAACAACAAATACCTCAATAAAAGTAAATAAAAAGTTATTACTAGACCTAAGCTTTACTGTTCTACTCATTTCACTGAGACCCACTCCCCAATAGTTAGAATAGATTGTAAGCTCCTATGAACAGGGCCCTCTACACCTTTTGTTTCCATCCTATGTCCGTTTATCTGTGTCTTGTTCCCTTTGGTTATCGTAAAGCGCTGTGGAAACTGTTGGCGCTATATAAATGATGACAACAATAATAATAACAATAACATGAAAAATGTATCGAGTGGCGTGATAGGGGTTGTACGTTCTTGCCTGCCTTGCGTCCGTGGGCCGCGGCCATTGTGCGTCCTCAGTTCAGTGCGGACGTACTTCATGTGTCAGGCTCCAATGGGCTTCCTGTCATGCTATCACGGACGTACTTTTAGGCGCAATCACGGACGTGAACACTACACTCGTCTGACAGCAGCCTTAAAAAGTGGCTTTTTTTTATTACCCCTGTTCGATGGCTGGTTGGCTTTTTTTGGTGGCGTTCGGCAGCTGGTTGGCTTTTTTCAGCGGCGTTCAGTGGTCTGCTCGACGGGTTTATCGACAGCGTTCAGCAGATCGATTCGGCGCACTTCCGGGACCCAGAGATGAATGCCGAATTCACCGAATTGAGCTCGCCAAAGTGCGCCGAGTGAAAGAGCACTGAAATATCGGTGCTCTTTGAATAACCCCCTTAATAATATATATATATACCTTCACACATACAGGATTATTCAAAGAGCTACGAATTGCTGGCGAAAGGTAACCAAACAGTGAAATTCAGCGTACGGTTACCTTTCCTGGCCATTCAACTATTCTGAGACCAGGCAGTTTTTCCAAATGTTGGCGAATTGCCTGCACATACGGTGCCTGTTCGAGGGCAGTGAAATCCCATAGAGAAGCAATGCTTCATCTATTCAGACACCAAACAGCTGAGAAAAGTTGCCAAAGTGCCCTGCTGTTCAGTGTTTTCATTCGACAGGTTTATTCAGGTGAATCCCATAGGCTTCAATGTTAAAAATATTCCCGTTTTAATTCAATATCTAATAAACCGTTGATTATAATATTCTGCAGTAAAGAGTCTATTTATGTATAGATTTTTTAGGATCTTTTAGGCATTTTTCTGCAAAAAAAAATTCCGTTTCTTTTTTTAAAATCTGTAACAGCCCTTTTTTTTTATTATCATTCATTGGATCTTATATGTAAATTTCAGACATTTTTGCTCAGTAGTTTCTTTGTAAACAGCATTTCACTTTTCAAACATTAAGGCTAGGGTCAGACGAACGCAGTTTTAACGTGTGTTTAGCCGCACGAAATCACGGCCGTGCTAGCAGCAAATGACGTCCAATGCCGGGGAACATACGACGAACGGCCGCACAAATGTTCGTCCGTGCAACGCAAGTGGCAAACGAACGCATTTTTTCGAGAACGTCAAACCGCTACTACTGACGTACAGAGTGCGCTGCGTCTGCATAGCGGCGTGTGTGCGTGATTAGGAGACGTCAGACACTGCTAATGTCCGGCCAACATAACGTCCAGACACAAAAAGTGTTTTATTAATGATCCGTACAAAATCACGGACGAAAATATGCATCGTATGACCGCTATCGCGTATTCCGTGACAAAATACGTCCATTCGTTCGAACGCACTTTTTCACGGACAACGCGACAAATGCGTTCGTCTGACCCTAGCCTCAAGCGTACTGGGGGTTTTTTTTCACTCCATTCGTCTGCGGTGTCGGCTTTTTCCGGCGACTGCTCTGCGCTGTGATCGCCGGCTGCTCGGGTTCCTCCGACCTTTTCGGCGGGGTAAATCCAGATGTTTTGCGGGTTTTAGTGAGTGTTTGGCGGGGTTAATCCAGATGTTTTGCGGGTTTTAGTGAGTGTTCGGTGGGTTGGCGGCAGTGTTCATTTTGACAGCAAATTTAATTTTAGTCTTAATTTTCGTCGTATTTTAGTCGTCAGAATTATTATTAATTTTAGTCTAATTTTAGTCGACTAAATTTAGAGTTGATTTTAGTCTACTAAAATAGAATGTGTTTAGCAGTGAATTGTGCCCTCCCTCCATACTTACAGATGGCCACCGCACTGCTGCAGCAGCCATCACCCACTCACTGCAGCTAAGGCTGCGCCCCGGCACAGAAAGTCCCTGTGGAAAATGTGGGAAACTGCCGATCATTTTAAAAGATACTGTACAATCCTGACACACTGCACATTACAGAGCTCCACAGGAATAAAACTCACTGGAATGTGCAGAGTGTATGAGCTTATCACAGATTCCACGGCAATAAAACCCACACTAATGTGCAACTCAAACATGGAAATGAATTGCCCCCGTTAGCTCAAACATGGTTATGAATTGCCGCACCCCCCCTCCATTGCTCACCGGGACGTGGGTCAATAGGGGCCCGGTTTGGGGCGCCACAGTGAGCCCCCGCCGGTTTCCCTCTGCCTCCGATGATTGAAATTCACCGGCAGCCAGCGGCGCAGTCTGAAAAAACGCTGCGGTGGCGCCTGTAGCATCGTGCCTGCATCCATCCGATCCCACACTGGAGCAGGCACGTTGCACTGGCGCCGCCCCTCACGTGACACGTCACGTGAGGGGGCGGTGCAGGCGCCACCGCAACGTTTTCACAGTGCGCCGCTGGCTGTCTGTGAATTTCAATCAACAGAGGCAGAGGGGGAACCGGCGGGGGCCTTTCATGGAGCTGATGTAACGCTCCATGCTTCAAACCCCAAGAGACTTTATGTTCAATTGTATCGTGTGATTTTAAATATTTTACATTGTTTGGTTTTAGTTTAAATTAGTTTAGTGTAAAATGCTGTAGCTTTGGTTTTAAATATACTTATATTCCTGTAGGTAAATGTGTTTTTGTATAACCAGTAAACAAGCTTTACTGCTGTGTAATTTATGCAACAGGGCTTTTCCCCTTATCTAGCTGCATATTTAATTCAAGGGATCTGTGATAGTGGTTGTGTTTAATCTGATGTGTTAGAACAATGGATTATACAAATGTTGTGTGAGCTGAAGGCTAAAGAATGTAAAGAATGTTTATTGTAAATAACTGACATAATGTAATTAGTATATTGGTAGCACAAGGTGCGTCATTTATGCAAATTATGACTGTTGGACTTCAGCATAAATGGTGGCGTTTTGTTCATTAAAATGTGAGAGAACTCTCAGAGCTCGGAGAGAGAGAATCCTGTTTTAAAGCATACAGCCACGCCTGGTGTCTTTATTACAAACTACGCTACACTATATGCAAGAACAGCGCTCCTTAGTAATCACTCATATGACCCCCACAACACCTCAAAGTGGTAGAAAAAGATGGCAGGATTCTTACGTTTCCATGGAGGGATAGTTACTTGGAGGAGAATCCTCTAATGAATATATACGTAATTGTACGCATAATACCTCCAATGAACAAAAATGAAAAAGAAAATACAATAGTGCAGATCAAACAGTGTAAAATTGACATACTGTAACTAAAATCTTATGGACTCACGCTTTTCAAGAGCTCCCTAGCTCTATTAAAATCGCACTTCGAACTGTTTTGGGCCAGTCCGACAGCCAGAAGTAGCCAAGCTTCTTTAGTCTTTTATCTGGTTTTCTCCTTTGGAACTCAAAAAAAGAGAAAAAGCTTACATAGCATAGTACTGCATCTTTACTGTAAGTTACAAAACGCACCCAGGGGAAGGAGTGTTACTCACCCTCTCAAGAGCTACACCGAGCTCTAGGGGTCCAGCACGTATGAATTGTTGTTTAAGGCACAATTACAAAAGCCAAATATCATAAAATAGGTGGTACCATGAAAACATCAAAATATCAGAAAAAATTATGTATTTAATATAAATCAAATGTAAAATATAGCAAAGTTACAGGGCCAGACGCGTTTCGCGCATTACGCGCTTCCTCAGTGGCAAAAAGAAAAGAATTACATTGGTAATCAAACACATATGTATATATATCCTACTCTTAATTAGAGTGGTATCAGGTGGTAAACCGCTGATTGTCAGGATCCCTGACTGTAGCCATCCTGAAACCCCCCTGGTGGTTCACTTCCATCCTGTTCCTGCCCTGCAGCCAGCAACCAGCATCCAGCAGTGTAAGAGTTAAACACCAAACACATGTGACTCACGAAATAAAGGGCTTTGCCCCGCACTCGCACTTTGCTGGTTCATTACAGCTCACGCTCACGAAGAGTGAACATCGTTGCTACTCTGCTACCTGATCCTGATTCCTCATTTCTGGTTCCTGCAATTACAACCATCATCCCCATCATCCTCTGCAATCAACCTGGTTAGTCTTTATTTCCATTCACCCTCCACCATCCATATCCTCTGTTTATCAGTGCAGACCACTGCATCCTGGGCTCATACCCCTGCCATCCAGGTGCCACCCCGGTACCACCCCCACGTTTCCTGACACTGATTTTCACGCCATGGGGAACTTCCGCTTTTAATTTGTCCATCACATAGTGAAAGACTTCCGCTTACAATTTGTCCTTCATACAGCGGCAGAGGCTGAACAGATTTCATTTCCGGGTCACAGTTACGTTCACGCCAAAAAGGGCTTCCGCTTTCGATTCACCCTCAATGAAAGAAACGGCCGAGTTTTACTTCCGGAGCATCGCTCCGTTGGATTAGAGTTTACCTTCCAGGTCCTGCGCGCATGCGTAGAGGTCTCCTTTTCATCACATTGTACAGCCGTCCATAATCCCTAACGTCCTGGACGCTTGCTGAATACACCGGAGGGTTGCCGAATCGCACCGAATTGAAGAGAACGAAGAGGCACCGAACGTGCGGTGACTTTTCGATTCTGTTTGAATAACCCTGTTAGTCCAGCACTCTCCAAAGTCTCTGGTTACTTGCCCGGTGCCGCACTCTCTGATATTGAATATACGCAAACGATGTAAGACGCTCCCAGGGAATCCAATAAACTTTATTATAAAGAATATTAAAATTTACATAGGTCCGATGTTTCGGCTCTTTCTCCACCTTTTTCACCTTGAAGGCTCAGAAAGAGCCGAAATGTCAGAGCTATGTAAATTTTAATATTCTTTATAATAAAGTATATTGTTTTATTGGATTCCCTGGGTGCGTCTTACATTGTTTACATTATATACACTATATTTCCAAAAGTATTCCCTCACCTGCCTTGCCTCACATATGGATGGGTGAGCGAATACTTTTGGCAATATAGTGTGTGTGTGTATATATATATATATATATAATAACCCCTCCCTCAACCACAGTTTTAACAGCCTATATAGGTTTAACCCTTCAGTTGTGGGAGGGGGTAACTACAAATACTAGTCACATACACCTGTGAAATTCTAGCCCCGAGACTTGTTTTGTTCCCACCCTCCCTCCCTACCAAAATATTGGTCCTGGTACACTTTGCGGTTATATTGACTCAAGAAATGAGAACATTTAGTACGAAGATAAGGACCAGGAGGTGGAAGAAGAAGTTATCGCTGGGAGCAATGCTGTGCTTAGTAAGAATGAGGCGAAAGCGACTTCAGTCTGTGAAACAACAACTTTTTCTTTCTCGTCTCCCTCCACAAACCTATTTGAAAATATTTATGGATAAAGCATTCCTTCTCCGGAATTCAGAAATCTGAACTGCTCCATAATCCCATATTGTTTTGACGTGTGGACACGGCCTGAGAAGTGTAAAATTCCCCGGCGTATATGTCGGTGACATTTCGGTGCTCTCGGAATAACCCCTTATGTATCTGTGGGGACCCTGATGGAAAACATTCTTTAGACTTTGCGGTAGACTTAGAATTTGCGGTGATTATTATCATTTCGTTCTTGCTCAGTCATGAACATTCAGTAGTTTTGTTACATGTGTAGCGCTCACTCCCGGAGGAGCCGCTGAAAATGAACCACGGGTCAGTCTCCCCGCACTAGGGAATAAATATACTCCAACACAGTTGTGAGTTTTTATCATTTAAATAGTTTACTAAAATAATAAGCAGATGTTGAGACACGGTATTCACAAGTATTATTACAGTATTTTCGTATCACGGTAAAACGTGTAGCGGAAAAGAAACGAAACACGAGGCTTCATATTTCGGAAAAATAATATCTTCACAACCGAACAGAAAAGAAATGCAATTGCACGAATATTCGAAAAAGGGACACGTAGCGAAACCCAAAAATACAATCTCTTCGTATTACGATAAACGCGCAGCGGAAAAGAGAAAAATATATTCGGAACGTATCTTTAACCCCTGTTCCGATTCGTAACAAATGAGTCCCGCACAGGTTAAGTCCCGGAATGTAAAGGGTGTGTACGTGTGTGTATATGGTACCCGGGTACTATTCAACTGGCCAGTGAATTACTTATAACGATGTCTTCGACTAGTCAAGTTGGGGCCCTGTGGGTTTTGGAAACAAACAGCAGCGTGCTTTCTTGATTTTATAAACCGGCCTTGGAGGCCTCTCACCCATCCGCTCGATCACCAAGGCTCCGCTGACCCAGGACGTCTCTCCGCTTAATGCCTGGCTGTGATACTGGCTACTGGATCCGTTGTCTGGCTTTCCTTGCTCCCACCCGGACTTGTCCAGCTACCGCCTGCTCTCCCATCTAATGGACTTGCGGTACTCCTCACTCGGGTCCTCTGCTTGCCTTGATCGCAGCGTGGGTATAGACAGGTCTCTGCAGGGTCACTGTCCCGATCCCCCAGCACCAGCGAGGTAGCCCCTGCGCTCTGGCCTGGTCACGATCCTCCACAGCTCGGCCTGCTTCCTCCTCCTTTCAGCTCCCAGCTCACTCTGAGCATGCTTTCCACGAGGCTGGTAATGCCTTTCCTTTCCTACACACCCACTTCCTGTCCTTACGCAAAGCATCATGGAAAAGGTAGTTTAGTGCCTTGTGTTTGTCCAGCATAACTTTCCATGGTCTCTGTCTCCCTCTGGTGGCCATTGCAAGTGAATGCAGCAGAACAGTCTTTTTAAACACATCGCTACACTCTCCCCCCCCCTAAACTCTTGGGTCCTCCCAAGGGCGTGTAACGGGTACATGTGTCGGTCATACATAACATAACAACAGTTGCATTACATTTCTACTTAACATTTCTAACTTTAGCCTACATATTCAGGGTTGACAACAGGCAGCAATTTTCCTCAATCTCCCCCAAACCCTTAGACACCTTGGCAATTAGAGCTGACACTTCTGGAAACCTCCGCCCAGTTGTTACAGCCTCCTCTATGCTATGTCCTGGTGAATCAAATGTGAGTCTCTGAGGGGGTCGTACTGAACGTTTAGGTTCAGATTTTTCAAGAACCTCTTCAGTCAGGAGAGCTGACTCTACAGGCTCAATTCTCTCATCAACCATCGGAGCCAACACTTCCTCGGAATATGAGCCCTCCAGTGAAGGCATAGAACTGTAATCTATGGATATTTCCTCTAAAACTTCAGGAACTTCCCAGGTCTCAGGTACTGCAGGTGCTCGAGTCATAACTTCAGAGATATCAGACCCTAAATCACTCTCACCCCAGTCAGAAACCGGCTTGACACTCTGGGACTCAGGTGCCCACACCCAGCTCAGACACCAGCCTTCTTCTTCACTGTCTTCTTCACTCTCTCTAACGGAACGGAACTGATGAGACCGAATAGTAGGAGTCGGACGGGATATAGGCAGACCAGGCACAGATAATTTGTCTCCAATCGGTACTTGTACAGTCTTTCCTGAACGTAGGGCCTTCTCTGTCCCTTCTGTTCTCCTCAGCCTTCTTATTTCTGTAGTGGTTCTCTGTTCCTTGACCCTCCGTGGACAGGCCGGTCGTGACATCGAGTGTGCCTTCTTAGGAGCAGGATTCTCTTCCGTGACCAGTGGGGTTAAGAGGTGTCTCAACACATCAGCGTTCATCCCACTATCATAGAACTTCGATTAGCTCCCGAGGGACGAGGACACACAATTGCCAACGTGTCACATACTCTCGGTTGTCCAGCGATTTCCGAACTGAATTCTAGCTTCACCTGTATATATCCATCATAGGGAAACTTCTCCATTCCCATACCCCAGATTTCGAGATCCTTCAATTTCTTCAGGGGTATATGCTTCAGATATTTCTGATAGAAGTCTCGGTAAATCAGCGTTACTTGAGCACCCGAATCTAGAAGAGCCTTAGTATAGACTCCTTCCACTTGAACCGGGATGATGGGCGAAGGACCTATCAACTTGTCAGGGAACTTTTTCGTAGCAGCAGGAGAGGTAGACCCAGTCTGTTGTACTCTAACCCTTGTCCTCATACGTGGTGACTGCGGGCATACATTTTCCTCCCGTGACATAGGATCAGACCTCCAGGGAGAGGATCTTCTAGGTCTAGCAGACACATATAGAGACCCTCCCTGTCTCCTTTCTGGGCACTGAGCCTTGAAATGACAGAATTCTCTACAGGCAAAACATCTTCCCCACGAGGATGAGGGCACACTTTCTTCCTGTGGCTCATTTGAAAATCCTCTGTCGGACACCACAGCAACCGCTGCTGTTCGTATATCTGAGAGAGACTTCAGTATTTCAGTCTGCATTTCTACTACTTTCAAGATTGTCCGGCATAGGTCCGTGTGTGTCTGTTCCATCTTAACTTGGGCTTCTTGTACTCTCGCGAGAGTCTTTTGTATCTCACCATACACCTGGTTTGACGACTTTTGAGTTATCTCCGGCTCATATGTCTCTTCCGGATCTTCCTCATCTGATGAACACTCGTTATACTCTATGGGTTGCGCATAGACCTTTTCTCCCCTTTTTCCAAGCTTCTCTTCCAGAAGGGCTTCTTCCTCCCGAACAACTCAAATCAGTTCTAGGTAATTTAACTCTTTATTACCTTCTCGAGTCCTCAGCTGCAACATCACAGGATCTAAAGGTAAGGCACCCTTCAATATCTGACGCATTCTAACCTGATCTACTGTAGTGGGGTCTGTTCCTTTCTTCAACAGTACTTGGTACAGTATCTTATCCAGGCGCCTCATGTATTCTGTCATCTTCTCACCCCTTTTCTGGTAAGTATGCTCATATTGGTACATTAGCTCAGCAGCCTTTTCCGTTCGCCCGAAGACTTCCTGTAATATGTTCAGGTAATCTAGAGCAGTACAGTCTCTCTTACTCAGCTTCAGATTCCTGACAGCCTCTGACGCAGGTCCCTTTAAGCTCTCAGTAATTCTTTGCTTCTTCTGCGCTTCAGAGACGTCCCACTCATCCAGAGCCTGCATCGCTTGTTCCACCCATTCTTCGAAGGTTTCTTCTCCCGCCGGAGTTGGCAAGTTTCCTGAAAATTTTTCCAACTTCCGATATCCGAAGCTGATGTAAGAAGGGTGAGCCCTCTGACACTTAACCACGAGGTCTCCAATAGCAGCAATGAACTCCGGCCCGATCATGGCCAGCGGGCTGGATGCAGGAATGTTCGCTGAATCACCACGTGGCTTACTTGGCTGGATCAGACGAACTTCCACGTCGTCGGTTAGCTGTATACTCACGTCCTGAAAACACACAGGAACACCCTTTCTCCACTCAAAAAGAACATACGTGTGAGAAGTCTCTGGGTTCACTTTAATGTCCGCTAGAAACCCCCGCTGGTCAGGTGCCAATGCTGCCACGGCCAGGCGGATCTGCTCTTCTGCCCAGGTGCCTACAGGAATATCCATTACTACACTCAACTCTAACTGGCCACCCTGTGCTTTACACCACTCTGCTGCTTCATCTGGATCCATATTTAACCCTTTAAATGCGGTTTTTCCAGAGACTGAGATCCCGGAAACGAGCCCCCACGTGTAGCGCTCACTCCCGGAGGAGCTGCTGAAAATGAACCACGGGTCAGTCTCCCCGCACTAGGGAATAAATATACTCCAACACAGTTGTGAGTTTTTATCATTTAAATAGTTTACTAAAATAATAAGCAGATGTTGAGACACGGTATTCACAAGTATTATTACAGTATTTTCGTATCACGGTAAAACGCGTAGCGGAAAAGAAACGAAACACGAGGCTTCGTATTTCGGAAAAATAATATCTTCACAACCGAACAGAAAAGAAATGCAATTGCACGAATATTCGAAAAAGGGACACGTAGCGAAACCCAAAAATACAATCTCTTCGTATTACGATAAACGCGCAGCGGAAAAGAGAAAAATATATTCGGAACGTATCTTTAACCCCTGTTCCGATTTGTAACAAATGAGTCCCGCACAGGTTAAGTCCCGGAATGTAAAGGGTGTGTACGTGTGTGTATATGGTACCCGGGTACTATTCAACTGGCCAGTGAATTACTTATAACGATGTCTTCGACTAGTCAAGTTGGGGCCCTGTGGGTTTTGGAAACAAACAGCAGCGTGCTTTCTTGATTTTATAAACCGGCCTTGGGAGGCCTCTCACCCATCTGCTCGATCACCAAGGCTCCGCTGACCCAGGACGTCTCTCCGCTTAATGCCTGGCTGTGATACTGGCTACTGGATCCGTTGTCTGGCTTTCCTTGCTCCCACCCGGACTTGTCCAGCTACCGCCTGCTCTCCCATCCAATGGACTTGCGGTACTCCTCACTCGGGTCCTCTGCTTACCTTGATCGCAGCGTGGGTATAGACAGGTCTCTGCAGGGTCACTGTCCCGATCCCCCAGCACCAGCGAGGTAGCCCCTGCGCTCTGGCCTGGTCACGATCCTCCACAGCTCGGCCTGCTTCCTCCTCCTTTCAGCTCCCAGCTCACTCTGAGCATGCTTTCCACGAGGCTGGTAATGCCTTTCCTTTCCTACACACCCACTTCCTGTCCTTACGCAAAGCATCATGGAAAAGGTAGTTTAGTGCCTTGTGTTTGTCCAGCATAACTTTCCATGGTCTCTGTCTCCCTCTGGTGGCCATTGCAAGTAAATGCAGCAGAACAGTCTTTTTAAACACATCGCTACACATGTTAACCACATTATATTATAACAAGTAAATGAGCCTAAAGGTCAGGCTTGGACAACTGTGTGACAGAATACAGATAAACACGGAGAGAAGGGAAAATTCCAGCTGACATATGAAGTCATATAGTAAGCAAACCCTAATAAACATTTTAAGAGTACGTGCTCCAATAGTAGACGTTCCTAGGGGCCCGGCATAACGCAACATGTCAATGTACTGCCTGCCATGGTTGACAACTTAAAGTGACACTACCAACTCTATAGACTATAATGGCTCTGGTAAATTAACACCATCTTTGTAATAGGTCCCAGAATGTTTAGATGAGGCTGCAGGGGGGCTATTGTTCTCCAGGCTGAGATAAGACATGGCAGCTGAATGAGATAAGACAGGGAGTTTAAAGACATCTAATCTACCCCCTGGTGCTGATCATTGAATACTTCCCACACAATACAATGATGTAAGTCAGTGATCGACCCATAGACTCTATTCTATGCCCATAGCCACACAGTGAGGAGCTGTAATGCCCCGCTCCGCGGCCCGCTCCCAGCCCTTGGCTGGACGATTATGGGTACTGCTTCACACCTGTTCTGGAGATCCTCGTATTCCTCCCATTGACCTACCAAGAACTCAGGTATCTCAAGCCCACCTACGATACCCAGGTGAAAGGTGTTCCTATGATCCTCTGAACCCTATTTAAACCTGCCGCCCTTTTCAACTCATTAACCAGGTTATAATGTTGCCCTTACACTTCAGTTTCCTAGTGCTCCTCCGTGTTCCTGACCACGCTGTCTTCTTCTGACCATCGACCCGGATTGCCATATCGACCACGCTGCCTTATTCTGACCACCGACCCGGATTGCCATATCGACCACGCTGCCTTCTTCTGACCACCGACCCGGATTGCCATATCGACCACGCTGCCTTCTTCTGACCACCGACCCGGATTGCCACATCGACCACGCTGCCTTCTTCTGACCACCGACCCGGATTGCCACATCGACCACGCTGCCTTCTACTGACCATCGACCCGGATTGCCACATCGACCACGCTGTCTTCTTCTGACCATCGACCCGGATTGCCACATTGACCACGCTGCCTTCTCCTGACCATCGACCCGGATTGCCACATCGACTACGCAGTCTTCTTCTGCCACCTTAGTTACCATTTCATTAACTGGAACTTTTGCTACTTGATTTGCATCCCTTGCTATTCATTAGAACCCCTACTCCTCAAGAAGACCACCTCAGTTATACCATTGTTCTGGACTTGAGTTACATTCCTTTTTTGCTTCACTAAACCTTGTTTATTGCTACGTGGTCTCCTGGCTTCCTTGCTCCCTCGGCTTGCCATTGAGTTCCATACTCATATCATTACACAGGGGTCCCAAACCCTGCATTACAGGAGCAAGTGATGATTAGGACCATTAGATGACCTCATATGGCCTTGATCTTGCTAGGACCTTGCACCAGATCAGACAAGTTGGCAGCTAACAAGAAGCTAAAGAGATGGGTATCCGCCTCTTAGGTATTTGTATTACAGGAGTGACTGACTCTCGGCGTTTGGTTATGGTGGCATATGGCACATTCTTCCAGTTATGTCTGTCCTCGGTGTTCCAAGCGAACCAAACAACCAAGAGACAGAGTGTAAGAACTGACAGAGTGTAAGATTACAGGACTGACTGACTCTCGGCATTTGGTTTTGGTGGCATATGGCACATTCTTCCAGTTATGTCTGTCCTCAGTGTTCCAAGCAAACGCAACAACTAACGGACAGAGTGTAAGAACCGCCGTATGAATTTGCGCATGCCCTGCGCGCTGGTTATGGCCGTCCATCGAGAGCTGTCATCAAAATGTCTTTTATACGTGGAATGTATGGGTGTCTCCTGGACGTTAAACCCCACATCTGCCTGTCTTGACTCGGGACTTGACTTGGGACTTGCCTGTCTTGACTCGGGACTTGACTTGGGACTTGCCTGTCTTGACTCGGGACTTGACTTGGGACTTGCCTGTCTTGACTCGGGACTTGACATGGGGCTTGCCTTCCTTGACTCGGGACTTGACATGGGGCTTGCCTGTCTTGACTCGGGACTTGACATGGGGCTTGCCTGTCTTGACTCGGGACTTGACTTGGGACTTGCCTTCCTTGTCTCAGGACTTGACTTGGGTATTGCCTTTCTTGACTCAGGAGTGGACTTGACTCGGGGCTTGACTTGGGACTTACCTTCCTTGCCTCAGGACTTGACTTGGGAATTGCCTTTCTTGACTCAGGACTTGACTCGGGACTTGACTTGGGGCTTGCCTGTCTTGACTCGAGACAAAACTGCCCTCTCAAACTGCCCCTCCTATAAGGGCAGGGCAGTCCTAATCAGGCATCAGCTGTGAGTTAACCCTATAGGGGAAAAAGGGAGTTCTCCAATTGCCTGCTAATAAAACTTTGGTGTACCACCCTGCCCCTAATCACACTGTGCAGTCGGGCTCTGCCTGTGTAACCTGCAGCGTAAATTGTGCAGTGAAGCTTCAGGGACTTCCAGATTCAGCAGTCCCTGAGCCGAAAAGGAGAAGCTGCGTGCGGCGAGAGAGAAAGAGTAAAATCACCTAAAAAATGAAAAAATAATTGGGCAGAGCTTGTCAGCAGCGTCTGCCCAAATATTAAATGGCATAAAAAGGGACACACTACTTTTCAACAGAGTTTCAGTTTAAATCAGGTGCTACATTTCTTATACTCACCAGCAGATGGCACTGATACATCTTATTATTACTACTTAGGTATATGATGAGCAACCCTGACAGATTTCCAATGTAGTCTCAGAGTGTCATATGTTTCTGGTGTAGTTTTAGGTCATTATATAGATTTCATGTAAATGGAATATGAAATTACATAAGGCCAGATTGTATAGAGGCGAAGCAAATGTCATCCCTAAACCTAAACAATGGGTCAGATCATTCATGTTCCAATCCAACCATTGTACCTTTACTTAAACCATATATACATATATACGTGTTCAAACGTTTGGGATCACTTAGAAATGAACAAATTAGTTTTGTCCATTAAAATAACATCAAATTGATCAGAAACACTGAGTAGATATTGATAATGTTGTAAATGACTGTTTTACCTGGAGACAGGTGATTTTTATTGGAATATTGTAATGGTGAATTTATGACCCAACATGCAGATTGCCAGTTTAAACAAAGAACACAGATAACCTGCGCTAGAACTGGTCATTACATTAACAGCAAGACTGCAACAACAATGTATAACCAGGAATACAAGCCGAGGTCTGGACCAGGAGAGGTACACAGACACGGGAAAATAAGCCAAGGTGAGTCATGTAAAGTCAGCTACCCAGACAACCTGGGGAAAAGGAACGTAGTTAAGGGCCAGTACCACAAAAAAATGCAACGTCCTTATTGTGTTTATTTGATGTTGCTGATATCTTACATGTGTTTTGTTTTTCTCTTGTACGTTTAGTTAAGAAAATATTTTCCTCTATATGTGTCACTGGATGCATCCATTGTGTGATATTTTCCTCTGTGTCACTGGGTGCATCCATTGTGTGATATTTCCCTCTATATGTGTCACTGGGTGCATCCATTGTGTGATATTTTCCTCTATATGTGTCACTGGGTGCATCCATTGTGTGATATTTTCCTCTATATGTGTCATTGGTGCATCCATTGTGTGATATTTTCCTCTATATGTGTCACTGGGCGCATCCATTGTGTGATATTTTCCTCTATATGTGTCACTGGGTGCATCCATTGTGTGATATTTTCCTCTGTGTCACTGGGTGCATCCATTGTGTGATATTTTCCTCTATATGTCACTGGGTGCATCCATTGTGTGATATTTTCCTCTGTGTCACTGGGTGCATCCATTGTGTGATATTTCCCTCTATATGTGTCACTGGGTGCATCCATTGTGTGATATTTTCCTCTATATGTGTCACTGGGTGCATCCATTGTGTGATATTTTCCTCTATATGTGTCACTGGGTGCATCCATTGTGTGATATTTTCCTCTATATGTGTCACTGGGCGCATCCATTGTGTGATATTTTCCTCTATATGTGTCACTGGGTGCATCCATTGTGTGATATTTTCCTCTATGTGTCACTGGGTGCATCCATTGTGTGATATTTTCCTCTGTGTCATTGGGTGCATCCATTGTGTGATATTTTCCTCTATATGTGTCACTGGGTGCATCCATTGTGTGATATTTTCCTCTATATGTGTCATTGGGTGCATCCATTGTGTGATATTTTCCTCTATATGTGTCACTGGGCGCATCCATTGTGTGATATTTTCCTCTATATGTGTCACTGGGTGCATCCATTGTGTGATATTTTCCTCTGTGTCACTGGGTGCATCCATTGTGTGATATTTTCCTCTATATGTCACTGGGTGCATCCATTGTGTGATATTTTCCTCTGTGTCACTGGGTGCATCCATTGTGTGATATTTCCCTCTATATGTGTCACTGGGTGCATCCATTGTGTGATATTTTCCTCTATATGTGTCACTGGGTGCATCCATTGTGTGATATTTTCCTCTATATGTGTCACTGGGTGCATCCATTGTGTGATATTTTCCTCTATATGTGTCACTGGGCGCATCCATTGTGTGATATTTTCCTCTATATGTGTCACTGGGTGCATCCATTGTGTGATATTTTCCTCTATGTGTCACTGGGTGCATCCATTGTGTGATATTTTCCTCTGTGTCATTGGGTGCATCCATTGTGTGATATTTTCCTCTATATGTCACTGGGTGCATCCATTGTGTGATTTTTTCCTCTGTGTCACTGGGTGCATCCATTGTGTGATATTTCCCTCTATATGTGTCACTGGGTGCATCCATTGTGTGATATTTTGTGTTGAACTGCCTCCCTCCCCATCCAGTATCTTTCCATCACTTGCTCCTCACTGTGTTGCTTTGGTCATAGAATGGAGTGAATGTGTCAGTCACCGACTCACATCATTGTATTGTGTGGGATGTAATTAAAGGACATCACCAGGGGGTAGATTAGCAGGGTTATCCAAAGAGATTCGAATTGCTTGAGAAAGGTAACCGAACGCTGAAAATCAGCGTTCGGTTACCTTTCCTGGCCATTCGGCTATCCAGAGAGCAGGCAATTCTCCAAATCCTGGCGAATTGCCTGCACATACGGTGCCTGTTCGGTCCCTGTTCGAGGGCAGTGAAATCCCCATCAAAAAGCACTGCTTCGGCTATTCAGAGAACACAAACCAGCAGTGAAAGGTTCCCCTAATGCCCTGCCATTCGGTGGTTTAATTCGGCAAATTTATTCAGGAGAATCCCATAGGCTTCAATGTTAAAAATATTCCCGTTTTAATTCAATATCTAATAAACCGTTCATTATAAAATTCTGCAGCAAAAAGTCTCTTTATTTATAGATTTTTTAGGATACTTTAAGCATTTTTCTGAATTTTTAAAAAAAAAATTAAAAGTCCGATTTTTTTTTTTTTTTTTTTTCAGTTTGCTTATTTTTTTTGTAACAGCCCTCTTTATTATCATTCCTGGACCTCCTGTGAAAATTTCAGACATTTTCGCTCAGTAGTTTCTTTGCAAACAGCGTTTCTTTTTCCCAGATTCATACAAATGGTTTTTCTAATTTATTCACTGCCTCCTCTACGTCACAGCTGCTTCGGCTCTGTGTGATTCAGCTCCTTTTCGGCTCCTGTTCGGCTCCTCTTCGAAGGTTAATCCAGATGTTTTTGCTTGTTTTCAGCGTGCATTCGGTTAGTTTTCGTCAGGTTTTCGGCAGCTTTTCCCTGCAATTCGGGGACCCTGTGGTGTTTGCTGAATACACCGCAGGGTCACCGAAATGCAATCGGCAAAAGGAACCGAATTGAAGAGAACGAAAAGTCACCGAACGTGCGGTGACTTTTCGAATCTCTTTGGATAACCCTGTAGATGTCTTTTAAGCTCCCTGTTTTATCTCATTCAGCTGCCATCTCTTATCTTGAGTAGCCCAGACAACACAATACACCCTCTACTGCCTTATCTAAACATTCTCATCTCCACCTAATTAACTGTTAAATACAGTATGAGATAACGTAGGGCAGTAAAGTAAAAAGTTTGCACAGATTTTGGTAAATATCCACAAAATAGAAACAAAAAATAAGGAATGACCCTCAATTGTTGCTATTTCATTCAGCATGGCAAACCATTCAGAGAACCGGCTGGGTGGAGTAGAGGTAACATCACTGCTCTGCATGGAGAGAGCCTGTGGAGTCATGGGCTCGATCCCAGCAAGAGCACCTCTCCAGTAAGTGTCCTTGGGCAAGACACCCAACGGTACATACTCGCCACCCAGGACATACCTGAAAGCGACAGAAATCTCAATGAATCCTTTCTCAAAAAAAAATCAAACCATAAGTCCCACACATTTTTTATTATCACCATCATTTATATGGCTCCAACAGTTTACGCAGCACTTTACAATAACCAAAGGGAACAAGACATAAACAAACAAACATAGGAACGAAGACAAGAGGAGTAGAGGGCCCTGCTCATAGGAGCTTACAATCTACAGGATACATCATCCCACAATTTGTGGAAAGATTTGCAGGTACGTAGTCAACGTATAATTGCGTTGAGTTATGTGCTAGGAGGCACTTGATTAAATATGTATTATGAAGTAGAGCAGAAATTAACCAGAACGTCTCAGTCTCACCCTTAAAAACACAAAGAAATGTAATGATGAAAACTATCAGATCGTGGAACAAGCCAAAGTATCAACATTCAGCTATATTTAAAAATAAAGGTGTGTAAATCACATTATAGTGTTATTTTCGTCTCAATGGGCGCGCTGAAAGATCATGGCTTCTACGTGAAAGTCTCTTGATACTTTGTAACTTTAATGACCACCCACACCAAGGAGCAATATACGTATCAGAGTGCTTTCTGACTTTATCACTGCACCTGGCAAGTTTTTTCTGCTATACAGCGATTCCTATGATCGCCCACACCACTCGGAGTGATATATAGGGGTTATTCAAAGAGCACCAGAATTTTGGTGCTCTTTCGTTCCCCGCACTTCGAGGAATCCACTGAAAAACTGCAGAGTGGAAAATAAAAACCGCTGCATAATCACTGAAATTATTGGATCGGATCCGATAAGCCGCCGAAAATCCAGGCAAACGCGACGAAGAAAAAGCCGATGATCTGCCGAGCACAGCGCCGACCAGCAGCCGGAAAAAGCCAACAAGCTGACGAATGGGGTAAAACCCGACAAAAAAAAAAACAAAAAACTGCAACTTTTAAAATTTTAAATGCTGTTTGCAAAAAAAACACTGGATGAAAATGTAAAAAAAAATACCGCTATTTAAAAAAATAAAATAAAAAATAAAAATAATAATAAAAAAATAAAATAAAAAATCTGGAAACAATTTTGCTTAAAAAGATCATAAAAAATGCCTAAAAAATCCTAGAAAAAAAAATATTTAAATTTTGAACATTGAAACTTATGGGATTCGCCTGAATAAACCTGCCGAATGAAAACACCGAACAGCAGGGCATTTCGGCAACTTTTCTCTGCTGTTCGGTGTCTGTGAATAGATTAACCATTGCTTCTCTATGGGGGATTTCACTGCCGTCGAACAGGCACCATACGTGCAGGCAATTCGCCAAAATTTGGCGAACTGCCTGCTCTCTGAATAGCCGAATGGCCACGAAATGTCACGTAAGCTGAATTTCAGTGTCCGGTTACATTTCGGCGTCATTTCGGAACTCTCTGAATAACCCTGTTTGTTTTTGGGGTGATTTTACAATGATACATAATCATATTTAATTGTTGCCTAAATGTATATGGTTCTAGCTCTGTATTTGTAGCTCTGGTGGGATTCTGCCAGGGTCTACTATGTTCGTTCTTCATAATTAAATTTTGGGTCCCCCGCCCCCC
>RXON01003618.1:0-57197 GCA_009667805.1 Leptobrachium leishanense
TCCCACTGAGAGGATATTCCATGTATCTACTACCCTTTCTATATCACTGTTACTGCTCCCACTGGGAGGTTATTCTATGAATACTACCCTTCTATATCACTGTTACTGCCCCACTGGGAGGATATTCCATGTATCTACTACCCTTTCTATATCACTGTTACTGCTCCCACTGGGAGGCTATTCCATGTATCTACTACCCTTTCTATATCACTGTTACTGCTCCCACTGGGAGGTTATTCTATGAATCTACTACCCTTTCTATATCACTGTTACTGCCCCCACTGGGAGGATATTCCATGTATCTACTACCCTTTCTATATCACTGTTACTGCCCCCACTGGGAGGCTATTCCATGTATCTACTACCTTTCTATATCACTGTTACTGCCTCCCACTGGGAGACTATTCCATTATCTACTACCCTTTCTATATCACTGTTACTGCTCCCACTGGAAGGCTATTCCATGTATCTACTACCTTTCTATATCACTGTTACATGGAATAGCCTCCCAGTGGGGGCAGTAACAGTGATATAGAAAGGTAGTAGATACATGGAATAGCCTCCCAGTGGGGGCAATATCTACTACCCTTTCTATATCACTGTTACTGCCCCCACTTTGAGGCTATTCCATGTATCTACTATCCTTTCTATATCACTGTTACTGCCCCCACTGGAGGATATTCCCTGTATCTACTACCCTTTCTATTATCACTGTTACTGCTCCCCACGGAGGCTTATTCCTGTATCTACTACCCTTTCTATATCACTGTTACATGGAATAGCCTCCCAGTGGGGGCAGTAACAGTGATATAGAAAGGTAGTAGATACATGGAATAGCCTCCAGTGGGGGCAATATCTACTACCCTTTCTATATCACTGTTACTGCCCCACTGGGAGGATATTCCATGTATCTACTACCCTTTCTATATCACTGTAACTGCCCCACTGGAGGATATTCCATGTATCTACTACCCTTTCTATATCACTGTTACTGCTCCCACTGGGAGGATATTCCATGTATCTACTACCCTTTCTATATCACTGTTACTGCTCCCACTGGAGGATATTCATGTATCTACTACCCTTTCTATGTCACTGTTACTGCTCCCACTGGGAGGCTATTTCATGTATCTACTACCCTTTCTATATCACTGTTACTGCTCACACTGAGAGGATATTCCATGTATCTACTACCCTTTCTATATCACTGTTACTGCTCCCCACGAGAGTTCCATGTATCTACTACCCTTTCTATATCACTGTTACTGCTCCACTGGAGGATATTCCATGTATCTACTACCCTTTCTATATCACTGTACTGCTCCACTGAGAGGATATTCCATGTATCTACTACCCTTTCTATATCACTGTTACTGCTCCCACTGGGAGGATATTCCATGTATCTACTACCCTTTCTATATCACTGTTACTGCTCCCACTGAGAGGATATTCCATGTATCTACTACCCTTTCTATATCACTGTTACTGCTCCCACTGAGAGGATATTCCATGTATCTACTACCCTTTCTATAGCACTGTTACTGCTCCCACTGGGAGGATATTCCATGTATCTACTACCCTTTCTATATCATGTTACTGCTCCACTGAGAGGATATTCCATATCTACTACCTTTCTATATCACTGTTACTGCTCCACTGAGAGGATATTCCATGTATCTACTACCCTTCTATATCACTGTTACTGCTCCCACTGGAGGATATACCATGTATCTACTACCCTTTCTATATCACTGTTACTGCTCCCACTGAGAGGATATTCCATGTATCTACTACCCTTTCTATATCACTGTTACTGCTCCCACTGAGAGATATCCATGTATCTACTACCCTTTCTATATCACTGTTACTGCTCCCACTGAGAGGATATTCCATGTATCTACTACCCTTTCTATATCACTTTACTGCTCCCACTGGGAGGATATACCATGTATCTACTACCCTTTCTATATCACTGTTACTGCTCCCACTGAGAGGATATTCCATGTATCTACTACCCTTTCTATATCACTGTTACTGCTCCCACTGGGAGGATATTCCATGTATCTACTACCCTTTCTATATCACTGTTACTGCTCCCACTGGGAGGATATTCCATGTATCTACTATCCTTTCTATATCACTGTTACTGCCCCCACTGGGAGACTATTCCATGTATCTACTACCCTTCTATATCACTGTTACTGCTCCACTGGGAGGATATACCATGTATCTACTACCCTTTCTATATCACTGTTACTGCTCCCACTGAGAGGATATTCCATGTATCTACTACCCTTTCTATATCACTGTTACTGCTCCCACTGGGAGGATATTCCATGTATTACTACCCTTTCTATATCACTGTTACTGCCCCCACTGGGAGACTATTCCATGTAATACTACCCTTTATAATCACTGTTACTGCCCCACTGGGAGGCTATTCCATGTATCTACTACCCTTTCTATATCACTGTTACTGCTCCCACTGAGAGGATATTCATGTATCTACTACCCTTCTATATCACTGTTACTGCTCCCACTGGGAGGTTATTCCATGTATCTACTACCCTTTCTATATCACTGTTACGCCCCACTGAGGATATTCCATGTATCTACTTCCCTTTCTATATCACTGTTACTGCTCCCACTGGGAGGCTATTCCAGGTATCTACTACCCTTTCTATATCACTGTTACTGCTCCCACTGGGAGGCTATTCCATGTATCTACTACCCTTTCTATATCACTGTTACTGCCCCACTGGGAGGCTATTCCATGTATCTACTACCCTTTCTATATCACTGTTACTGCCCCACTGGGAGACTATTCATGTATCTACTACCCTTTCTATATCACTGTTACTGCCCCCACTGGGAGCTATTCCATGTATCTACTACCCTTTCTATATCACTGTTACTGCTCCCACTGAGAGGATATTCCATGTATCTACTACCCTTTCTATATCACTGTTACTGCTCCCACTGAGAGGATATTCCATGTATCTACTACCCTTTCTATATCACTGTTACTGCTCCCACTGGGAGGATATACCATGTATCTACTACCCTTTCTATATCACTGTTACTGCTCCCACTGGAGGATATTCCATGTATCTACTATCCTTTCTATATCACTGTTACTGCTCCCACTGAGGACTATTCCATGTATCTACTACCCTTTCTATATCACTGTTACTGCCCCACTGGGAGGATATTCATGTATCTACTACCCTTTCTATATCACTGTTACTGCCCCCACTGGGAGACTATTCCATGTATCTACTACCCTTTCTATATCACTGTTACTGCCACTGGGAGGCTATTCCATGTATCTACTACCCTTTCTATATCACTGTTACTGCCCCACTGAGAGGATATTCCATTTATCTACTACCCTTCTATATCACTGTTACTGCTCCCACTGGAGGATATACCATGTATCTACTACCCTTTCTATATCACTGTTACTGCTCACTGAGGACTATTCCATGTATCTACTACCCTTTCTATATCACTGTTACTGCTCCCACTGGAGGCTATTCCATGTATCTACTACCCTTTCTATATCACTGTTACTTCCCACTGGGAGGTTATTCTATGAATCTACTACCCTTTCTATATCACTGTTACTGCCCCCACTGGGAGGATATTCCATGTACTACTACCCTTTCTATATCACTGTTACTGCCCCCACTGGGAGGCTATTCCATGTATCTACTACCCTTTCTATATCACTGTTACTGCTCCCACTGGGAGACTATTCCATTTATCTACTACCCTTTCTATATCACTGTTACTGCTCCCACTGGAAGGCTATTCCATGTATCTACTACCCTTTCTATATCACTGTTACATGGAATAGCCTCCCAGTGGGGGCAGTAACAGTGATATAGAAAGGGTAGTAGATACATGGAATAGCCTCCCAGTGGGGGCAATATCTACTACCCTTTCTATATCACTGTTACTGCCCCCACTTTGAGGCTATTCCATGTATCTACTATCCTTTCTATATCACTGTTACTGCCCCCACTGGGAGGATATTCCCTGTATCTACTACCCTTTCTATATCACTGTTACTGCTCCCACTGGGAGGCTATTCCATGTATCTACTACCCTTTCTATATCACTGTTACATGGAATAGCCTCCCAGTGGGGGCAGTAACAGTGATATAGAAAGGGTAGTAGATACATGGAATAGCCTCCCAGTGGGGGCAATATCTACTACCCTTTCTATATCACTGTTACTGCCCCCACTGGGAGACTATTCCATGTATCTACTACCCTTTCTATATCACTGTTACTGCCCCCACTGGGAGGCTATTCCATGTATCTACTACCCTTTCTATATCACTGTTACTGCTCCCACTGAGAGGATATTCCATGTATCTACTACCCTTTCTATATCACTGTTACTGCTCCCACTGAGAGGATATTCCATGTATCTACTACCCTTTCTATATCACTGTTACTGCTCCCACTGGGAGGATATACCATGTATCTACTACCCTTTCTATATCACTGTTACTGCTCCCACTGGGAGGATATTCCATGTATCTACTATCCTTTCTATATCACTGTTACTGCTCCCACTGGGAGACTATTCCATGTATCTACTACCCTTTCTATATCACTGTTACTGCCCCCACTGGGAGACTATTCCATGTATCTACTACCCTTTCTATATCACTGTTACTGCCCCCACTGGGAGGATATTCCATGTATCTACTACCCTTTCTATATCACTGTTACTGCCCCCACTGGGAGACTATTCCATGTATCTACTACCCTTTCTATATCACTGTTACTGCCCCCACTGGGAGGCTATTCCATGTATCTACTACCCTTTCTATATCACTGTTACTGCTCCCACTGAGAGGATATTCCATGTATCTACTACCCTTTCTATATCACTGTTACTGCTCCCACTGGGAGGATATACCATGTATCTACTACCCTTTCTATATCACTGTTACTGCTCCCACTGAGAGACTATTCCATGTATCTACTACCCTTTCTATGTGTTGTGTTTTGATTTTCAGGATATTGTGCGGTTGTGGATGTGCGACACAGGTTGTGAACGTTTCACATAGTGGAAGTGATAGGGTTAATGGTGGCTTTGTTTTTGATTGGCTGTGTGTGACTCATAACATACCCTGTAATGCATCATGTGACTGGGTGATGGTGAGAGGTACATGCAGGGTTAATGCATATAGGTGGAGCCTCTGCATTAGTACAAAGTGTCACGTAGTGAAGGAGTTTCTCCCACAATGCATTGCTCTCCATGTTGGCAGCACAGCCCTAGGATTGCAACATATGGGACATGTCTTACACCAGAATCCCCGGCAGCCAGTCTGTCGCTTACATCACAGTGATGTCATGGAACATCCTGATCGTGGGAACTCTGTGCCAAGAAGCTGACAATCTAAGCTGTAATGTGAAACCCTGAGCTGAGTCGGTAGATGATCGAGACACGTCGCGCATGTTGAATCCACTCATCTGTGACACAGGAGCTGACAATCTAGTGTCGTAAAGTGAGGACCTCCCATCTGCAGAGTTAAAGTCATGACCCAGGATCCTCCGCTCTTACGTCTAGTAAATGAAAGCCAAACCCCTGGAAACCCTGACCCGCAGAGCTTACAATCATGCACATAGGTGGTGACTGAGCACGCAGGACTCCATGTTTGTTGTATTGTTATTGCTAGATGCTGCAGGACGTGCTGGTCACATGTCCAGTGCGCTGATAACTGGGAGGGGGGTATAAATCCCACAGCTTGTGTCTGCTTGCGCTATGCGCTGTGCGTTGTGATGCGTGTCGCGCTGTGCGTTGTGGTGCGTGTCGCGCTGTGCGTTGTGATGCGTGTCGCGCTGTGCGTTGTGATGCGTGTCATGCTGTGCGTTGTGGTGCGTGTCGCGCTGTGCGTTGTGATGCGTGTCATGCTGTGCGTTGTGGTGCGTGTCGCGCTGTGCGTTGTGCATGTCGCGCTGTGCGTTGTGATGCGTGTCATGCTGTGCGTTGTGGTGCGTGTCGCGCTGTGCGTTGTGATGCGTGTCATGCTGTGCGTTGTGATGCGTGTCATGCTGTGCGTTGTGATGCGTGTCATGCTGTGCGTTGTGGTGCGTGTCGCGCTGTGCGTTGTGCATGTCGCGCTGTGCGTTGTGATGCGTGTCATGCTGTGCGTTGTGCGTGTCGCGCTGTGCGTTGTGATGCGTGTCATGCTGTGCGTTGTGGTGCGTGTCGCGCTATGCGTTGTGATGCGTGTCATGCTGTGCGTTGTGATGCGTGTCATGCTGTGCGTTGTGGTGCGTATCGCGCTGTGCGTTGTGCGTGTCGCGCTGTGCGTGTGATGCGTGTCATGCTGTGCGTTGTGATGCGTGTCGCGCTGTGCGTTGTGGTGCGTATCGCGCTGTGCGTTGTGATGCGTGTCATGCTGTGCGTTGTGATGCGTGTCGCGCTGTGCGTTGTGGTGCGTATCGCGCTGTGCGTTGTAAAGCGTGTCATGCTGTGCGTTGTGATGCGTGTCGCGCTGTGCATTGTGATGCGTGTCGCGCTGTGCGTTGTGGTGCGTGTCATGCTGTGCGTTGTGATGCGTGTCATGCTGTGCGTTGTGATGCGTGTCGCGCTGTGCGTTGTGGTGCGTGTCGCGCTGTGCGTTGTGATGCGTGTCGCGCTGTGCGTTGTGATGCGTGTCATGCTGTGCGTTGTGGTGCGTGTCGCGCTGTGCGTTGTGATGCGTGTCATGCTGTGCGTTGTGGTGCGTGTCGCGCTGTGCGTTGTGCATGTCGCGCTGTGCGTTGTGATGCGTGTCATGCTGTGCGTTGTGGTGCGTGTCGCGCTGTGCGTTGTGATGCGTGTCATGCTGTGCGTTGTGGTGCGTGTCGCGCTATGCGTTGTGATGCGTGTCATGCTGTGCGTTGTGATGCGTGTCATGCTGTGCGTTGTGGTGCGTGTCGCGCTGTGCGTTGTGCATGTCGCGCTGTGCGTTGTGTGCGTGTCATGCTGTGCGTTGTGGTGCGTGTCGCGCTGTGCGTTGTGATGCGTGTCATGCTGTGCGTTGTGGTGCGTGTCATGCTGTGCGTAGTGATGCGTGTCATGCTGTGCGTTGTGATGCGTGTCATGCTGTGCGTTGTGATGCGTGTCATGCTGTGCGTTGTGATGCGTGTCGCGCTGTGCGTTGTGATGCGTGTCATGCTGTGCGTTGTGATGCGTGTCGCGCTGTGCGTTGTGGTGCGTATCGCGCTGTGCGTTGTGATGCGTGTCATGCTGTGCGTTGTGATGCGTGTCGCGCTGTGCGTTGTGGTGCGTATCGCGCTGTGCGTTGTAAAGCGTGTCATGCTGTGCGTTGTGATGCGTGTCGCGCTGTGCATTGTGATGCGTGTCGCGCTGTGCGTTGTGGTGCGTGTCATGCTGTGCGTTGTGATGCGTGTCGCGCTGTGCGTTGTGATGCGTGTCGCGCTGTGCGTTGTGGTGCGTGTCGCGCTGTGCGTTGTGATGCGTGTCGCGCTGTGCGTTGTGATGCGTGTCATGCTGTGCGTTGTGGTGCGTGTCGCGCTGTGCGTTGTGATGCGTGTCATGCTGTGCGTTGTGGTGCGTGTCGCGCTGTGCGTTGTGCATGTCGCGCTGTGCGTTGTGATGCGTGTCATGCTGTGCGTTGTGGTGCGTGTCGCGCTGTGCGTTGTGTGCGTGTCATGCTGTGCGTGTGGTGCGTGTCGCGCTATGCGTTGTGATGCGTGTCATGCTGTGCGTTGTGATGCGTGTCATGCTGTGCGTTGTGGTGCGTGTCGCGCTGTGCGTTGTGCATGTCGCGCTGTGCGTTGTGATGCGTGTCATGCTGTGCGTTGTGGTGCGTGTCGCGCTGTGCGTTGTGATGCGTGTCATGCTGTGCGTTGTGGTGCGTGTCGCGCTATGCGTTGTGATGCGTGTCATGCTGTGCGTTGTGATGCGTGTCGCGCTGTGCGTTGTGATGCGTGTCATGCTGTGCGTTGTGATGCGTGTCGCGCTGTGCGTTGTGGTGCGTATCGCGCTGTGCGTTGTGATGCGTGTCATGCTGTGCGTTGTGATGCGTGTCGCGCTGTGCGTTGTGGTGCGTGTAATGCTGTGCGTTGTGATGCGTGTCATGCTGTGCGTTGTGATGCGTGTCGCGCTGTGCGTTGTGGTGCGTGTCATGCTGTGCGTAGTGATGCGTGTCGCGCTGTGCGTTGTGATGCGTGTCACGCTGTGCGTTGTGATGCGTGTCACGCTGTGCGTTGTGGTGCGTGTCATGCTGTGCGTTGTGATGCGTGTCACGCTGTGCGTTGTGATGCGTGTCACGCTGTGCGTTGTGGTGCATGTCATGCTGTGTGTAGTGATGTTGTCGCGCTGTGCGTTGTGATGCGTGTCATGCTGTGCGTTGTGATGCGTGTCATGCTGTGCGTTGTGATTCGTGTCATGCTGTGCGTTGTGATGCGTGTCGCGCTGTGCGTTGTGATGCGTGTCACGCTGTGCGTTGTGATGCGTGTCGCGCTGTGTGTTGTGGTGCGTGTCGCGCTGTGCGTTGTGATTCGTGTCATGCTGTGCGTTGTGATGCGTGTCATGCTGTGCGTTGTGTTGCATGTCGCGCTGTGCGTTGTGGTGTGTGTCATGCTGTGCGTTGTGATGCGTGTCATGCTGTGCGTTGTGGTGGGTGTCATGCTGTGCGTTGTGATGTGTGTAATGCTGTGCGTTGTGATGCGTGTCATGCTGTGCGTTGTGATGCGTGTCATGCTGTGCGTTGTGGTGCGTGTAATGCTGTGCGTTATGATGCGTGTAATGCTGTGCGTTGTGATGCGTGTCATGCTGTGCGTTGTGATGCGTGTCATGCTGTGCGTTGTGGTGCGTGTCATGCTGTGCGTTATGATGCGTGTCATGCTGTGCGTTGTGATGCGTGTCATGCTGTGCGTTGTGATGCGTGTAATGCTGTGCGTTGTGATGCGTGTCATGCTGTGCGTTGTGATGCGTGTCGCGCTGTGCGTTGTGTTGCATGTCGCGCTGTGCGTTGTACGTGTCGCGCTGTGCGTTGTGGTGCGTGTCACGCTGTGCATTGTGATGCGTGTCACGCTGTGCGTTGTGATTCGTGTCATGCTGTGCGTTGTGATGCGTGTCACGCTGTGCGTTGTGGTGCGTGTCATGCTGTGCGTTGTGATGCGTGTCATGCTGTGCGTTGTGGTGGGTGTCATGCTGTGCGTTGTGATGCGTGTCCCGCTATGCGTTGTGATGCGTGTCATGCTGTGCGTTGTGATGCGTGTCATGCTGTGTGTTGTGATGCGTGTAAAGCTGTGCGTTGTGGTGCGTGTCATGCTGTGCGTTGTGATGCGTGTCATGCTGTGCGTTGTGGTGCGTGTCGCGCTGTGCCTTGTGATGCGTGTCATGCTGTGCGTTGTGATGCGTGTCATGCTGTGCGTTGTGATGCGTGTGCGCTGTGCGTTGTGATGCGTGTCATGCTGTGCGTTGTGGTGCGTGTCATGCTGTGCGTTGTGATGCGTGTCATGCTGTGCGTTGTGATGCGTGTTGCGCTGTGCGTTGTGATGCGTGTCATGCTGTGCGTTGTGTTGCGTGTCGCGCTGTGCGTTGTGTGCGTGTCGCGCTGTGCGTTGTGATGCGTGTCGCGCTGTGCGTTGTGATGCGTGTAATGCTGTGCGTTGTGGTGCGTGTCATGCTGTGCGTTGTGGTGCGTGTCGTGCTGTGCGTTGTGATGCGTGTCACGCTGTGCGTTGTGGTGCGTGTCGCGCTGTGCGTTGTGATGCGTGTCATGCTGTGCGTTGTGATGCGTGTCGCGCTGTGCGTTGTGATGCGTGTCACGCTGTGCGTTGTGATGCGTGTCACGCTGTGCGTTGTGCGTGTCATGCTGTGCGTAGTGATGTTGTCGCGCTGTGCGTTGTGGTGCGTGTCGCGCTGTGCGTTGTGATGCGTGTCGCGCTGTGCGTTGTGATGCGTGTCATGCTGTGCGTTGTGATGCGTGTCATGCTGTGCGTTGTGGTGCGTGTCACGCTGTGCGTTGTGATGCGTGTCGCGCTGTGCGTTGTGATGCGTGTCGCGCTGTGCGTTGTGATGCGTGTCATGCTGTGCGTTGTGGTGCGTGTCATGCTGTGCGTTGTGATGTGTCGCGCTGTGCGTTGTGATGCGTGTCATGCTGTGCGTTGTGGTGCGTGTCGCGCTGTGCGTTGTGATGCGTGTAATGCTGTGCGTTGTGATGCGTGTCACGCTGTGAGTTGTGATGCGTGTCATGCTGTGCGTTGTGATGCGTGTAATGCTGTGCGTTTGATGCGTGTCACGCTGTGCGTTGTGTGCGTGTCATGCTGTGCGTTGTGATGCGTGTAATGCTGTGAGTTGTGATGCGTGTCACGCTGTGCGTTGTGATGCGTGTCACGCTGTGCGTTGTGGTGCGTGTCATGCTGTGCGTTGTGATGCGTGTCACGCTGTGCGTTGTGTGCGTGTCATGCTGTGCGTTGTGGTGCGTGTCATGCTGTGCGTTGTGATGCGTGTCGCGCTGTGCGTTGTGATGCGTGTCATGCTGTGCGTTGTGATGCGTGTCGCGCTGTGCGTTGTGGTGCGTGTCGCGCTGTGCGTTGTGATGCGTGTCGCGCTGTGCGTTGTGATGCGTGTCATGCTGTGCGTTGTGATGCGTGTCGCGCTGTGCGTGTGATATGCGTGTCATGCTGTGCGTTGTGATGCGTGTCATGCTGTGCGTTGTGATGCGTGTCACGCTGTGCGTTGTGGTGCGTGTCATGCTGTGCGTTGTGATGCGTGTCACGCTGTGCGTTGTGGTGCGTGTCATGCTGTGCGTAGTGATGTTGTCGCGCTGTGCGTTGTGATGCGTGTCATGCTGTGCGTTGTGATGCGTGTCGCGCTGTGCGTTGTGGTGCGTGTCGCGCTGTGCGTTGTGATGCGTGTCGCGCTGTGCGTTGTGATGCGTGTCATGCTGTGCGTTGTGATGCGTGTCGCGCTGTGCGTTGTGATGCGTGTCATGCTGTGCGTTGTGGTGCGTGTCATGCTGTGCGTTGTGGTGCATGTCATGCTGTGCGTTGTGATGTTGTTCGCGCTGTGCGTTGTGATGCGTGTCATGCTGTTGCGTTGTGGTGCGTGTCATGCTGTGCGTTGTGTGCGTGTCGCGCTGTGCGTTGTGGTGCGTGTCATGCTGTGCGTTGTGATGCGTGTGCGCTGTGAGTTGTGGTGCGTGTCGCGCTGTGCGTTGTGATGCGTGTCATGCTGTGCGTTGTGATGCGTGTAATGCTGTGCGTTGTGATGCGTGTCACGCTGTGCGTTGTGGTGCGTGTCACGCTGTGCGTTGTGATGCGTGTCATGCTGTGCGTTGTGATGCGTGTCATGCTGTGCGTTGTGATGCGTGTCGCGCTGTGCGTTGTGATGCGTGTCATGCTGTGCGTTGTGGTGCGTGTCATGCTGTGCGTTGTGGTGCGTGTCGCGCTGTGCGTTGTGATGCATGTAATGCTGTGCGTTGTGATGCGTGTCACGCTGTGCGTTGTGGTGCGTGTCGCGCTGTGCGTTGTGATGCGTGTCACGCTGTGCGTTGTGATGCGTGTCACGCTGTGCGTTGTGATGCGTGTCATGCTGTGCGTTGTGATGCGTGTCATGCTGTGCGTTGTGATGCGTGTCATGCTGTGCGTTGTGGTGCGTGTCATGCTTGTGCGTAGTGATGTTGTCGCGCTGTGCGTTGTGATGCGTGTGTCATGCTGTGCGTTGTGATGCGTGTCGCGCTGTGCGTTGTGGTGCGTGTCGCGCTGTGCGTTGTGATGCGTGTCGCGCTGTGCGTTGTGATGCGTGTCATGCTGTGCGTTGTGATGCGTGTCACGCTGTGCGTTGTGATGCGTGTCGCGCTGTGCGTAGTGATGCGTGTCGCGCTGTGCGTTGTGATGCGTGTCGCGCTGTGCGTTGTGATGCGTGTCGCGCTGTGCGTTGTGATGCGTGTCATGCTGTGCGTTGTGATGCGTGTCGCGCTGTGCGTTGTGGTGCGTGTCGCGCTGTGCGTTGTGATGCGTGTCATGCTGTGCGTTGTGGTGCGTGTCATGCTGTGCGTTGTGATGCGTGTCACGCTGTGAGTTGTGATGCGTGTCACGCTGTGCGTTGTGATGCGTGTCACGCTGTGCGTTGTGATGCGTGTCACGCTGTGCGTTGTGGTGCGTGTCATGCTGTGCGTTGTGATGCGTGTCACGCTGTGCGTTGTGGTGCGTGTCATGCTGTGCGTAGTGATGTTGTCGCGCTGTGCGTTGTGATGCGTGTGCGTGTGCGTGTGGTGCGTGTCGCGCTGTGCGTTGTGATGCGTGTCATGCTGTGCGTTGTGATGCGTGTCGCGCTGTGCGTTGTGATGCGTGTCATGCTGTGCGTTGTGGTGCGTGTCATGCTGTGCGTTGTGATGCGTGTCATGCTGTGCGTTGTGATGCGTGTCATGCTGTGCGTTGTGATGCGTGTCGCGCTGTGCGTTGTGGTGCGTGTCGCGCTGTGCGTTGTGATGCGTGTCATGCTGTGCGTTGTGGTGCGTGTCGCGCTGTGCGTTGTGATTCGTGTCATGCTGTGCGTTGTGGTGTGTGTCATGCTGTGCGTTGTGATGCGTGTCATGCTGTGCGTTGTGATGCGTGTCATGCTGTGCGTTGTGATGCGTGTCATGCTGTGCGTTGTGATGCGTGTCGCGCGCTGAGTTGTGATGCGTGTCACGCTGTGCGTTGTGATGCGTGTCACGCTGTGCGTTGTGATGCGTGTCACGCTGTGCGTTGTGGTGCGTGTCATGCTGTGCGTTGTGATGCGTGTCACGCTGTGCGTTGTGGTGCGTGTCATGCTGTGCGTAGTGATGTTGTCGCGCTGTGCGTTGTGATGCGTGTCGCGCTGTGCGTTGTGGTGCGTGTCGCGCTGTGCGTTGTGATGCGTGTCATGCTGTGCGTTGTGATGCGTGTCGCGCTGTGCGTTGTGATGCGTGTCATGCTGTGCGTTGTGATGCGTGTCGCGCTGTGCGTTGTGATGCGTGTCATGCTGTGCGTTGTGATGCGTGTCATGCTGTGCGTTGTGATGCGTGTCATGCTGTGCGTTGTGGTGCGTGTCATGCTGTGCGTTATGATGCGTGTCTCGCTGTGCGTTGTGGTGCGTGTCGCGCTGTGCGTTGTGATGCGTGTCATGCTGTGCGTTGTGGGCGTGTCATGCTGTGCGTGTGGATGCGTGTCTCGCTGTGCGTTGTGGTGCGTGTCGCGCTGTGCGTTGTGATGCGTGTCATGCTGTGCGTTGTGATGCGTGTCGCGCTGTGCGTTGTGGTGCGTGTCGCGCTGTGCGTTGTGATGCGTGTAATGCTGTGCGTTGTGGTGCGTGTCATGCTGTGCGTAGTGATGTTGTCGCGCTGTGCGTTGTGATGCGTGTCATGCTGTGCGTTGTGGTGCGTGTCATGCTGTGCGTTGTGGTGCGTGTCGCGCTGTGCGTTGTGATGCGTGTAATGCTGTGAGTTGTGATGCGTGTCGCGCTGTGCGTTGTGATGCGTGTCATGCTGTGCGTTGTGATGCGTTGTTCGCTGTGCGTTGTGGTGCGTGTCGCGCTGTGCGTTGTGATGCGTGTCACGCTGTGCGTTGTGGTGCGTGTCATGCTGTGCGTAGTGATGTTGTCGCGCTGTGCGTTGTGATGCGTGTCATGCTGTGCGTTGTGGTGCGTGTCACGCTGTGAGTTGTGATGCGTGTCACGCTGTGCGTTGTGATGCGTGTCACGCTGTGCGTTGTGGTGCGTGTCATGCTGTGCGTTGTGATGCGTGTCACGCTGTGCGTTGTGGTGCGTGTCATGCTGTGCGTTGTGGTGCGTGTCATGCTGTGCGTTGTGATGCGTGTCACGCTGTGCGTTGTGGTGCGTGTCGCGCTGTGCGTTGTGATGCGTGTCATGCTGTGCGTTGTGATGCGTGTCATGCTGTGCGTTGTGATGCGTGTCATGCTGTGCGTTGTGATGCGTGTCATGCTGTGCGTTGTGATGCGTGTCATGCTGTGCGTTGTGGTGCGTGTCATGCTGTGCGTTGTGATGCGTGTCACGCTGTGCGTTGTGATGCGTGTCATGCTGTGCGTTGTGATGCGTGTCGCGCTGTGCGTTGTGGTGCGTGTCGCACTGTGCGTTGTGATGCGTGTCACGCTGTGCGTTGTGATGCGTGTCATGCTGTGCGTTGTGGTGCGTGTCGCGCTGTGCGTTGTGATGCGTGTCGCGCTGTGCGTTGTGATGCATCTCACGCTGTGCGTTGTGATGCATCTCACGCTGTGCGTTGTGGTGCGTGTCGCGCTGTGCGTTGTGATGCGTGTCATGCTGTGCGTTGTGATGCGTGTCGTGCTGTGCGTTGTGTTGCATGTCGCGCTGTGCGTTGTGATGCGTGTCATGCTGTGCGTTGTGGTGCGTGTCGCGCTGTGCGTTGTGATGCGTGTCATGCTGTGCGTTGTGGTGCGTGTCGCGCTGTGCGTTGTGGTGCGTGTCGCGCTGTGCGTTGTGATGCGTGTCATGCTGTGCGTTGTGGTGCGTGTCGCGCTGTGCGTTGTGATGCGTGTCACGCTGTGCGTTGTGGTGCGTGTCGCGCTGTCGTTGTGGTGCGTTGTGATGCGTGTCGCGCTGTGCGTTGTGGTGCGTGTCGCGCTGTGCGTTGTGATGCGTGTCGCGCTGTGCGTTGTGATGCGTGTCATGCTGTGCGTTGTGATGCGTGTCATGCTGTGCGTTGTGATGCGTGTCATGCTGTGCGTTGTGATGCGTGTCATGCTGTGCGTTGTGATGCGTGTCGCGCTGTGCGTTGTGATGCGTGTCACGCTGTGCGTTGTGATGCGTGTCATGCTGTGCGTTGTGATGCGTGTCGCGCTGTGCGTTGTGATGCGTGTCACGCTGTGCATTGTGGTGCGTGTCGCGCTGTGCGTTGTGATGCGTGTCGCGCTGTGCGTTGTGGTGCGTGTCGCGCTGTGCGTTGTGGTGCGTGTCGCGCTGTGCGTTGTGATGCGTGTCGCGCTGTGCGTTGTGATGCGTGTCACGCTGTGCGTTGTGATGCGTGTCATGCTGTGCGTTGTGATGCGTGTCATGCTGTGCGTTGTGATGCGTGTCGCGCTGTGCGTTGTGATGCGTGTCACGCTGTGCGTTGTGATGCGTGTCGCGCTGTGCGTTGTGATGCGTGTCGCGCTGTGCGTTGTGGTGCGTGTCATGCTGTGCGTTGTGATGCGTGTCGCTCTGTGCGTTGTGATGCGTGTCACGCTGTGCGTTGTGATGCGTGTCACGCTGTGCGTTGTGATGCGTGTCACGCTGTGCGTTGTGTTGCGTGTCGCGCTGTGCGTTGTGATGCATGTCGCGCTGTGCGTTGTGATGCGTGTCACGCTGTGCTTTGTGTTGCATGTCGCGCTGTGCGTTGTGATGCGTGTCACGCTGTGCTTTGTGTTGCATGTCGCGCTGCGCGTTGTGGTGCGTGTCGCGCTGTGCGTTGTGATGCGTGTCATGCTGTGCATTGTGATGCGTGTAATGCTGTGCGTTGTGATGCGTGTCATGCTGTGCGTTGTGGTGCGTGTCATGCTGTGCGTTGTGATGCGTGTCATGCTGTGCGTTGTGGTGCGTGTCGCGCTGTGCGTTGTGATGCGTGTCATGCTGTGCGTTGTGATGCGTGTCATGCTGTGCGTTGTGGTGCGTGTCGCGCTGTGCGTTGTGGTGCGTGTCATGCTGTGCGTTGTGGTGCGTGTCGCGCTGTGCGTTGTGATGCGTGTCATGCTGTGCGTTGTGATGCGTGTCATGCTGTGCGTTGTGTTGCGTGTCGCGCTGTGCGTTTGTGCGTGTCGCGCTGTGTGCGTTGTGATGCGTGTCATGCTGTGCGTTGTGGTGCGTGTCATGCTGTGCGTTGTGATGTGTGTCATGCTGTGCGTTGTGATGCGTGTCACGCTGTGCGTTGTGATGCGTGTCACGCTGTGCGTTTTGGTGCGTTTCATGCTGTGCGTTGTGATGCGTGTCATGCTGTGCGTTGTGATGCGTGTCATGCTGTGCGTTGTGATGCGTGTCGCGCTGTGCGTTGTGATGCGTGTCGTGCTGTGCGTTGTGGTGCGTGTCGCGCTGTGCGTTGATGCGTGTCGCGCTGTGCGTTGTGATGCGTTTCGCGCTGTGCGTTGTGATGCGTGTCATGCTGTGCGTTGTGATGCGTGTCATGCTGTGCGTTGTGATGCGTGTCGCGCTGTGCGTTGTGATGCGTGTCATGCTGTGCGTTGTGATGCGCGTCGCGCTGTGCGTTGTGGTGCGTTTCGCGCTGTGCGTTTGTGATGCGTGTCATGCTGTGCGTTGTGGTGCGTGTCATGCTGTGCGTTGTGTGCGTGTCGCGCTGTGCGTTGTGTGCGTGTCGCGCTGTGCATTGTGATGCGTGTCGCGCTGTGCGTTGTGGTGCGTGTCGTGCTGTGCGTTGTGATTCGTGTCTTGCTGTGCGTTGTGATTCGTGTCTTGCTGTGCGTTGTGATGCGTGTCATGCTGTGCGTTGTGATGCGTGTCATGCTGTGCGTTGTGATGCGTGTCATGCTGTGCGTTGTGGTGCGTGTCGCGCTGTGCGTTGTGATGCGTGTCATGCTGTGCGTTGTGATGCGTGTCATGCTGTGCGTTGTGATGCGTGTCGCGCTGTGCGTTGTGGTGCGTGTCGCGCTGTGCGTTGTGATGCGTGTCGCGCTGTGCATTGTGGTGCGTGTCGCGCTGTGCGTTGTGATGCGTGTCGCGCTGTGCGTTGTGGTGCGTGTCGCGCTGTGCGTTGTGATTCGTGTCATGCTGTGCGTTGTGTTGCGTGTCGCGCTGTGCGTTGTGCATGTCGCGCTGTGCGTTGTGGTGCGTGTCGCGCTGTGCGTTGTGATGCGTGTCATGCTGTGCGTTGTGATGCGTGTCATGCTGTGCGTTGTGGTGCGTGTCGCGCTGTGCGTTGTGATGCGTGTCGCGCTGTGCGTTGTGGTGCGTGTCGCGCTGTGCGTTGTGGTGCGTGTCGCGCTGTGCGTTGTGATGCATGTCGCGCTGTGCGTTGTGGTGCGTGTCGCGCTGTGCGTTGTGATGCGTGTCATGCTGTGCGTTGTGATGCGTGTCACGCTGTGTGTTGTGTTGCATGTCGCGCTGTGCGTTGTGGTGCGTGTCGCGCTGTGCGTTGTGATGCGTGTCATGCTGTGCGTTGTGATGCGTGTAATGCTGTGCGTTGTGATGCGTGTCATGCTGTGCGTTGTGATGCGTGTCATGCTGTGCGTTGTGGTGCGTGTCATGCTGTGCGTTGTGATGCGTGTCATGCTGTGCGTTGTGGTGCGTGTCGCGCTGTGTGTTGTGATGCGTGTCATGCTGTGCGTTGTGATGCGTGTAATGCTGTACGTTGTGGTGCGTGTCATGCTGTGCGTTGTGGTGCGTGTCGCGCTGTGCGTTGTGATGCGTGTCACGCTGTGCGTTGTGATTCGTGTCATGCTGTGCGTTGTGATGCGTGTCACGCTGTGCGTTGTGGTGCGTGTCATGCTGTGCGTTGTGGTGCGTGTCGCATGTGCGTTGTGATGCGTGTCATGCTGTGCGTTGTGGTGCGTGTCATGCTGTGCGTTGTGGTGCGTGTCGCGCTGTGCGTTGTGGTGCGTGTCGCGCTGTGCGTTGTGGTGCGTGTCATGCTGTGCGTTGTGATGCGTGCGCGCTGTGTGTTGTGATGCGGTGTCGCTGTTGTGTGTGGATGCGTGTCATGCTGTGCGTTGTGATGCGTGTAATGTTGTGCGTTGTTTTGATGCGTGTCACGCTGTGAGTTGTGATGCGTGTCACGCTGCTGCGTTGTGATGCGTGTCGCGCTGTGCGTTGTGATGCGTGTCATGCTGTGCGTTGTGATGCGTGTACGCTGTGCGTTGTGATTCGTGTCATGCTGTGCGTTGTGATGCGTGTCATGCTGTGCGTTGTGATGCGTGTGCCATGCTGTGCGTTGTGGTGCGTGTCGCGCTGTGCGTTGTGATGCGTGTCATGCTGTGCGTTGTGATGCGTGTAATGCTGTGCATTGTGGTGCGTGTCGCGCTGTGCGTTGTGATGCGTGTCATGCTGTGCGTTGTGGTGCGTGTCATGCTGTGCGTTGTGGTGCGTGTCGCGCTGTGCGTTGTGGTGCGTGTCATGCTGTGCGTTGTGGTGCGTGTCGCGCTGTGCGTTGTGGTGCGTGTCATGCTGTGCGTCGTGATGCGTGTCATGCTGTTCGTTGTGGTGCGTGTCGCGCTGTGTGTTGTGATGCGTGTCATGCTGTGCGTTGTGATGCGTGTCATGCTGTGCGTTGTGGTGCGTGTCGCGCTGTGCGTTGTGATGCGTGTCATGCTGTGCGTTGTGATGCGTGTCATGCTGTGCGATGTGGTGCGTGTCGCGCTGTGTGTTGTGATGCGTGTCATGCTGTGCGTTGTGATGCGTGTAATCTTGTGCGTTGTGATGCGTGTCACGCTGTGAGTTGTGATGCGTGTCATGCTGTGCGTTGTGATGCGTGTAATGTTGTGCGTTGTGATGCGTGTCACGCTGTGTGTTGTGATGCGTGTCATGCTGTGCGTTGTGATGTGTGTAATGTTGTGCGTTGTGATGCGTGTCACGCTGTGCGTTGTGATGCGTGTCACGCTGTGCGTTGTGATTCGTGTCATGCTGTGCGTTGTGTTGCATGTCACGCAATGAGTTGTGGTGCGTGTCATGCTGTGCGTTGTGATGCGTGCCATGCTGTGCGTTGTGGTGCGTGTCGCGCTGTGCGTTGTGATGCGTGTCATGCTGTGCGTTGTGGTGCGTGTCGCGCTGTGCGTTGTGATGCGTGTCATGCTGTGCGTTGTGATGCGTGTCGCGCTGTGTGTTGTGATGCGTGTTTTGCTGTGCGTAGTGATGCGTGTCATGCTGTGCGTTGTGGTGCGTGTCGCGCTGTGTGTTGTGATGCGTGTCATGCTGTGCGTTGTGATGCGTGTAATGTTGTGCGTTGTGATGCGTGTCACGCTGTGAGTTGTGATGCGTGTCACGCTGTGCGTTGTGATGCGTGTCACGCTGTGCGTTGTGATTCGTGTCATGCTGTGCGTTGTGGTGCGTGTCATGCTGTGCGTTGTGATGCGTGCCATGCTGTGCGTTGTGGTGCGTGTCGCGCTGTGCGTTGTGATGCGTGTCGCGCTGTGCGTTGTGATGCTTGTCATGCTGTGCGTTGTGATGCGTGTAATGCTGTGCGTTGTGGTGCGTGTCGCGCTGTGCGTTGTGATGCGTGTCATGCTGTGCGTTGTGTTGCGCGTCATGCTGTGCGTTGTGGTGCGTGTCGCGCTGTGTGTTGTAATGCGTGTCATGCTGTGCGTTGTGATGCGTGTAATGCTGTGCGTTGTGGTGCGTGTCGCGCTGTGCGTTGTGATGCGTGTCATGCTGTGCGTTGTGTTGCGCGTCATGCTGTGCTGTGTGGTGCGTGTCGCGCTGTGTGTTGTGATGCGTGTCATGCTGTGCGTTGTGATGCGTGTAATGCTGTGCGTTGTGGTGCGTGTCGCGCTGTGCGTTGTGATGCGTGTCACGCTGTGAGTTGTGATGCGTGTCACGCTGTGCGTTGTGATGTTGTCGCGCTGTGCGTTGTGATTCGTGTCATGCTGTGCATTGTGGTGCGTGTCGCGCTGTGCGTTGTGATGTTGTCGCGCTGTGCGTTGTGATGCGTGTCATGCTGTGCATTGTGGTGCGTGTCACGCTGTGCGTTGTGATTTTGTCGCGCTGTGCGTTGTGATGCGTGTCATGCTGTGCATTGTGGTGCGTGTCGCGCTGTGCGTTGTGATGCGTGTCATGCTGTGCGTTGTGATGCGTGCGCGCTGTGCGTTGTGATGCGTGTAATGCTGTGCATTGTGGTGCGTGTCGCGCTGTGTGTGTTGGTGTGCGTGTAATGCTGTGCGTTGTGGTGCGTGTCGCGCTGTGCGTGTGGTGCGTGTCGCGCTGTGCGTTGTGATGCGTGTCATGCTGTGCATTGTGGTGCGTTGTGATGCGTGTCATGCTGTGCGTTGTGATGCGTGTCGCGCTGTGCGTTGTGATGCGTTTAATGCTGTGCATTGTGGTGCGTGTCGCGCTGTGTGTTGTGATGCGTGTCATGCTTGTGCGTTGTAATGCGTGTAATGCTGTGCGTTGTGGTGCGTGTCACGCTGTGCGTTGAGATGTTGTCGCGCTGTGCGTTGTGATTCGTGTCATGCTGTGCGTTGTGATGCGTGTTGTCACGGAATGACCCAGCCCCCTCAGCCAGGGGCGGTCCATGGGGACGGGGTTTTGCCTACAGACTGTTAGGGGCCGTTGCACCCACGGAGTTCCGTTTATATTTTAATTAGATGTGGTTTTGTGTGTGGTGTAATAAAAGTGTCCCCATTTGTGTATTGTGAAATGTATGAAAATTCCTTTCTATGTGCCTTGCCCATCGCCATTTTCCCAGCGCCTCGTGGATCCGGTCAGAATGATCGGATCGGAAAATGGCCGATTCGGACCATCCGGTCGAATCGCAAAATGGTCGATTCGGACCGTCCGGTCCGAATCGGCAACTCCCCGATTCGTAATCGCCAATACGAATCGGGGCCCGGGTGCCTCCTGCCAGCGAGGGCCAATGGGACTTGTGTGGGCGGGCAGGGATTCCCATTGTTCTGATATTGTGTTAAAGTTTATAAATGTCTGTGATGTGGAAAAATAAAGCAGATTATCTAGTGCATTCAGCTTCGCCTGGTGACTTTTATTATCGGCTGTATCTTCTGAGATCCCGCGCGGTCTCAGAGTGCGGCATCCAGCGAAGATCCGAAACGAACACCCTGTGCCTGCATCCCGCATCAGGACAGAGGTGTGGCGTATGGTCATCGGACTTAAGAATATTCGATCGAGGTGCCGCGATCCGATCCGAAGGCGCGGCCCATCTACCGCGCTTCGGTATATCGAGCGGCAAGTGAAATCCGAATATTCATCTGATTGAGATCCCATACGATCCGAATATTCCCCGACTGTTCCACATAAGATCCGAATATTCATCCAGGGAAGATCCGATCCCCGTATCCGTACGCCCGCACCGCAGACGCTCCCACACACACAAGGTCAGTGAACCAGCTGCTCGAGACGCTGAGTGCCGTGTTGCTCAGTGGTCGGGCTGGTTCCACGCAGGGGTCCCCTTCACCGCCCGCTAACCCTTCCCCAGGGTCACTCCAGGCCGCACGAGACGCCGAGTGCCGTGCCACTCGGTAGTCGGGCCAGCGGTAAGCGCTGTGGGGCACGCAGATAAGAGCACACCTGCAGGCGGAGAACACCCATTCCGTCATACTGGTGGCAGCGGTGGGATCGCTCTCTGCAGACCCCAAGGAGACCCTCCCTATGGCCCAGTACGGTGCCTACAAGCGGGACGTCCTGCGTGGCATGCTGGAGAATCGGGGAGGCACCCCGGGCTCCAAGAGCCGGGATGTTATGATTGAGGAGGTACGGAGATTGGATCAAGGGGCGGCGTTCACAGTGTTACCCGCTGACACCGCACCGGCACCTGTCCCCGCTGAGTCCGACGAAAGCGAACTCCACCGGCAGGTGCGGCAGCGGGCTGCCATCTATGGAGCGGCCCCATCGGAGGCCGTCATGCAGAGTTTGATTCGGGAGATTAGACAGGAAGAGGAGCGTGAAGAGGATCGCGTGGAGCGAGACAAAGAGCGTGCGCACGAGCTACGGCTGGCTGAGGTGCGGGGCCGGCGGGACAGCAGCCCTCGTTCGGACCGTTCCACCGGGCGCAAAGTGCCTTTTCAGGCGTTCAAGGAGTTCCGTGAAACATAAGAAGAGATAGAGAGTTACCTCCAGGACTTTGAACGCCTGTGCCAAGTGCACGACATACACCGTGCCGACTGGGTGAGAATCCTGGCGTGCAAGTTGACCGGTCGGGCCGCCGAGGCCTACCGCACGGTGCCGGACGAGGAGGCCATCAACTACACGTACGTGAAGCAGGCGTTGCTGAGCCGGTACGCCGTGACCCCGGAAGCCAGCCGGGCGAAGTTCAGGAATTCTCGCCGGCCCAATGGCGCTACCCACGTTGAGTGGGCCCACCGACTGCAGCGGGACTTACGCACCTGGTTCCTGGGTAGCAAAGCGGAGACGGTGACCGAGATTACCCAGCTGCTGCTGCTCGAGCAGTTCTTCGAGCACACCCCCTCCGCCATCCGGGAGTGGGTGCGTGATAAGAAACCCCAAACAGTGCAGCAAGCGGCTATTTGGGCAGATGAGTATGCTGACACCCGGAAGGTTACCGGGGGGAACGATCCCTGCCCTTCCGCCCCGCTCTACTGCTGCTCCTCCACCTCCAAACCCAGCGGTTCGGACGCCGGCAGCACGACCCACCAGCCGGCCCACCAACTTGGCCAATGTCCGTTGCTATGGGTGCAACCAAGATGGGCACTACAAACAGAATTGCCCCAACCGACCAGACTTGGCCCGACCGCCCGCCAGTTCTTCATCGTCCGCCCATTGCTGCGACACTGAAACCCCGTGGCCGGAGGTCCCGGAAGAATGGGAGCGGCTACATGAGGCAGATCCCGTGCAAGCCGCCTCGGCCGACAACCGCCATCACCACCGTCAGGCGGTGTGGATAAACGGGCGAGCCGCTGAGGGGCTTCGGGACTCCGGGGCTACCATTACCCTGGTACGGGCCCACTTGGTCCAGCAGAATGACCGCCTGCACAATACCATCGCCGTGCGGGTGGCCGGGGGGAAAGTTCTCCGGCTTGAGATGGCACGGGTTCATCTGGACTGGGGGTCCGGGGAGAAAGTGGTGAGGGTGGGGTTGTTGAACCAATTGCCAGCTGAGGTGCTCCTTGGTAACGATTTGGGAAGGCTGGTCTCTTCTTATTCCCCAGATGCGGCCACCCCAGTAACCACCAGGCAACAGAGTCAACGACACGACAGGGGCACTCCGATCGGGACCCAGGTGAGATCCCAACCAAAATCCCCCCGACTTCCCATTCCCCGACGAATCCCGACTCCTCCCTTCCCACCTGACCCCCCTTCCCCGTGGAGCTCCCCGGAGACACTTCGCCACCAGACCCAGACCGACCCCACGTTACAGTGCTACCGGGATCGGGCCGGTAAAGGCCTCGACGATAAGAGAGATGACAGGATAGAGTGGGAGGATGGGCTTCTCTACCTGGTACACCGCGAGGGAGGGGTCCAAGAAGAAGCAGGTTCCGCAGAAGCAGATGGTAGTACCCCAGGGCCCTAGACAGGAACTTCTGCGCTGGCTCACGACATTCCCCTTGCAGGTCACCTAGGGCAGAAGAAAACCCGGCACCGGTGGCGCGCGCGTTTTTCTGGCCCCGCCTCAGCGAAGACACCCGCGAGTATTGCCGCACCTGCCCAGTCTGCCAAAAGACTGGGAAGGCAGGGGATCACCCAAAAGCGCCCCTGCACCCCATGCCCATCATCCAGGAGCCCTTTAGCCGGGTGGCGGTCGACATCATTAGGGCCGTTGCCACGGCCCAGTGCCACCGGTAAGAGGTACATACTTACCGTAGTGGATTATGCCACCCGGTACCCCGAGGCTGTGGCCTTGGCCAACATCCAGGCGGACACCGTAGCGGACGCTCTTCTACGGGTGTTCACGAGGGTGGGGTTTCCCCGGGAAATCCTATCCGATCAGGGTACCCAGTTCACCGCTGAGCTCACCCAGCAGCTCTGGCGTCTCTGTGGTGTTAAGGCGCTGCACAGCGCCCCGTATCACCCCCAGACAAATGGGCTGTGCGAGCGGTTCAACGGGACCCTGAAGCAGCTCATCCGGGCCTTTGTGCACGAACGGAAGGATTGGGAGAAGTATCTGCCCCACCTATTGTTCGCCTACCGGGAGGTTCCCCAGGAATCCACCGGATACTCCCCCTTCGAGCTGCTATATGGGCGCCAGGTGAGGGGGCCTCTGGATTTGGTTAGGGCTCAGTGGGAGGGGGAACAGGAGGAAGATGGGGTTCCTGTACGTGTATGTCTTGAAGTCTTGAGCTCGGGAGCGCTTGGCAGAACTCGCGGGTTCGTACAAGAGAACATGGAAACGGCCCAGGCTCAGCAGAAGGCGTGGTACGACCGCGCTGCTTGCAGTCGCTCGTTCCTCGTGTGGGCAGAAGGTTCTGGTGTTGAAGCCACAGCGGCAGAACAAGCTGCAGGCGGCCTGGCAAGGCCCCTACAGGGTGGTAACCCAACTGGGGGATACCACCTATGTGGTTGTTAGCTGCGCAGACACCAGAATCCAGCGGACGTTCCACGTCAACATGCTGAAGGCCTACCATGAACGCCCGGAGTCGGTGGACGCCATATGCGCGCCGGCTACCGAGGAGACGAAACCATTTCCTTTGGTAGAACTCCCTGGGATAGCCAAGCAGCCTTCCGGGGTGGATCAGGTGCAGCTGGGGGAGGAGTTGGGGCCCGAAAAACAGGCGCAGGCGCGGCAGTTGCTCCGCGACTACCCGGGGGTTTTCTCGGCTCTCCCGGGATACACTGACCAGGCCGTTCATCAAGTGGACACGCCCAGTCAGAGACCCCTTCGGCAACCTGCATACCGGCACCCGGAAGCGGTCCGCGAGTCCATGCGGGCCGAGATCCGGGAGATGCTGGAGCTGGGGGTCATTGAGCCGTCAGCCAGTCCATGGGCGTCGCCCGTGGTCCTGGTGCCCAAGAAAGACGGCACCACCAGGTTCTGCGTCGACTATCGGCGGATAAACGACTATACCATTACGGACGCTTATCCCATGCCCCGAGTCGACGAGTTGCTAGATCAGTTCGCCCGGGGGTCATTTCTGACCACGGTCGATCTGTGCAAGGGGTATTGGCAGATTCCCCTTGCCGAGGAGGCGACCCCGAAGTCGGCCTTCATCACCCCGTTCGGCTTGTATCAATTTCGAGTCATGCCGCCGTTCGGATGAAGAACGCCCCTGCTACCTTCCAGCGGTTAATCGATCGCCTCCTCGATGGCCTCCAGGGATTCGCTTGCGCATACCTGGATGACATAAGCCATCTATAGCCAGACCTGGGAGGAACACCTGGACCATGTAGGGACCGTTTTGGGCCGGATTAGGGACGCCAAACCTGACCTTGAAGCCGGAGAAATGTAAAAGTGGGAATGGCCGAAGTACAGTATCTGGGCCACCGGGTGGGTTGCGGCATACAACGGCCAGAGCCCGCCAAGATAGAAGCCATTCTAGACTGGCCCACCCCTGTGACCAAGACTCAGGTCCTCGCCTTCCGGGCACCGCGGGGTACTACAGGAAGTTCGTACCCCACTACAGTGACCTGGCCAAACCCCTGACTGACTTGACGAAGAAATCCCTGCCCGCCAAGTCCTGTGGTCCCGTAGTGCGAACAGGCCTTCCAGCAACTGAAGGCCGCCCTGACCCAAGCTCCCCTGCTAGCAGCTCCCAACTATAACAAACGTTTTGTTGTCCATACAGACGCGTCAAGTTCGGACTGGGAGCTGTCCTAAGCCAAGTGGGGACGATGGGGGGATCATCCGGTGGCGTTCATCAGCCGGAAACTGTTACCACGGGAGGTGGGGTATGCTGCGGTGGAGAAGGAGTGCCTGGCCTTGGTCTGGGCCCTGCGGAAGCTCCAACCCTATGTCTACGGTCGGTCCTTCACCGTGATGACCGACCATAACCCCTTGGTGTGGCTCAACCGAGTGGCGGGGGAAAATGGTCGCCTGTTGCGGTGGAGCCTGGCTCTCCAACCCTTTAACTTTACCATTCAATACCGGCCCGGGTCGCAAAACGGTAACGCAGATGGGTTATCGCGGCAGTCGGCCCGGGAACCAGGGGATTGGGGAGGCCCGACTACCCCGGTACGACCCGTTGGGGTCCAACCGGATGCGTCGGACCTTGGGGAAGGGGAGGAGTGTCACGGAATGGCCCAACACCCTCAGCCAGGGGCGGTTCATGGGGACGGGGTTTTGCCATAGACTATTAGGGGCCGTTGCACTCGCGGACTTCCGTTTATATTTTAATTAGATGTGGTTTTGTGTGTGGTGTAATAAAAGTGTCCCCGTTGGTGTATTGTGAAATGTATGATAATTCCTTTGTATGTGCCTTGCCCGTCGCCATTTTCCATCGCCTCGTGGATCCGGTCAGAATGATCGGATCGGAAAATGGCCGATTCGGACCATCCGGTCCGAATCGGCAACTCCCCGATTCGTAATCGCCAATACGAATCGGGGCCCGAGTGCCTCCTGCCAGCGAGGGCCAATGGGACTTGTGTGGGCGGGCAGGGATTCCCATTGTTCTGATACTGTGTTAAAGTTTATAAATGTATGTGATGTGGAAAAATAAAGCAGATTTACTAGTGCATTCAGCTTCGCCTGGTGACTTTTATTATCGGCTGTATTTTCTGAGATCCCGCGCGGTCTCAGAGTACGGCATCCACCGAAGATCCGAAACGAACACCCTGTGCCTGCATCCCGCATCAGGACAGAGGTGTAGCGTATGGTCATCGGACTTAAGAATATTCGATCGAGGTGCCGCGATCCGATCCGAAGGCGCGGCCCATCTACCGCGCTTCGGTATATCGAGCGGCAAGTGAAATCCGAATATTCATCTGATTGAGATCCCATACGATCCGAATATTCCCCGACTGTTCCACATAAGATCCGAATATTCATCCAGGGAAGATCCGATCCCCGTATCCGTACGCCCGCACCGCAGACGCTCCCACACACACAAGGTCAGTGAACCAGCTGCTCGAGACGCTGAGTGCCGTGTTGCTCAGTGGTCGGGCTGGTTCCACGCAGGGGTCCCCTTCACCGCCCGCTAACCCTTCCCCAGGGTCACTCCAGGCCGCACGAGACGCCGAGTGCCGTGCCACTCGGTAGTCGGGCCAGCGGTAAGCGCTGTGGGGCACGCAGATAAGAGCACACCCGCAGGCGGAGAACACCCATTCCGTCATACCATGTAATCCTGCAGTGCTTCCCCCATCCTCGGCCCTATTACCCATGTAATCCTGCAGTGCTTTCCCCCATCCTCTGCCCTATTACCCATGTAATCCTGCAGTGCTTTCCCATCCTCTGCCCTATTACCCATGTAATCCTGCAGTGCTTCCCCCCATCCTCTGCCCTATTACCATGTAACGCTGCAGTGCTTCCCCCATCCTCTGCCCTATTACCCATGTAATCCTGCAGTGCTTCCCCCATCCTCTGCCCTATTACCCATGTTAATCCTGCAGTGCTCCCCCATCCTCTGCCCTATTACCCATGTAATCCTGCAGTGCTTCCCCCCATCCTCTGCCCTATTACCCATGTAATCCTGCAGTGCTTCCCCCATCCTCGGCCCTATTACCCATGTAATCCTGCAGTGCTTCCCCAATCCTCTGCCCTATTACCCATGTAATCCTAAAGTGCTTTCCCATCCTCTGCCCTATTACCCATGTAATCCTGCAGTGCTTCCCCCCATCCCTGCCCTATTACCCATGTAATCCAGCAGTGCTTCCCCATCCTCTGCCCTATTACCATGTAATCTTGCAGTGCTTTCCCCATCCTCTGCCCTATTACCCATGTAATCCTGCAGTGCTTTCCCCATCCTCGGCCCTATTACCCATGTAATCCTGCAGTGCTTCCCCATCCTCTGCCCTATTACCCATGTAATCCTGCAGTGCTTCCCCATCCTCTGCCCTATTACCCATGTAATCCTGCAGTGCTTTCCCCATCCTCTGCCCTATTACCCATGTAATCCTGCAGTGCTTTCCCCATCCTCGGCCCTATTACCCATGTAATCCTGCAGTGCTTCCCCATCCTCTGCCCTATTACCCATGTAATCCTGCAGTGCTTCCCCATCCTCTGCCCTATTACCCATGTAATCCTGCAGTGCTTCCCCATCCTCGGCCCTATTACCCATGTAATCCTGCAGTGCTTCCCCATCCTCTGCCCTATTACCCATTGTCACGGAATGGCCCAACACCCTCAGCCAGGGGCGGTGCATAGTGGCACTCATACCCATGGACACTTAGGTGCTGTGGGACCCACGGAGTTTTAAGTACTTTTTATTTTAGATGTGGATTGTGTGTGGTGTAATAAAGTGTCCCCCGTTGGTATTGTGAAATGTAATTCCCTTGTCTGCCTCGCCCGCCGCCATTTTCTGATCGCCTCGTGGTTCTGATCAGAATACTCGGATCGTAAAATGGCCGAATCGGCAACTCTCCGATTCGTAACGGCCAATACGAATCGGGGCCCGGGTGCCTCCTGCCAGCGAGGGCCAATGGGACTTGTGTGGGCGGGCAGGGATTCCCATTGTATTCATAATTGTGTAAAGTTGATAAATGTATGTGATGTGAATAATAAACTCAGATTTACCAAGTGCATCCAGCCTCGCCTGATGACTTTTATTCTCCGCCGCATTATACTGTCTGAGCACCCTGTCATGGAACTGACGTAGCGCTCCCCGCGTCAAACCCCAAGACTTTTATGTCATGGAACTGACGTAGCGCTCCCCGCGTCAAACCCCAAGACTTTTATTTCCATGGCGAAAACCCCAAAAGACATAGACCGCTGCTTTGGGAAGACCTTATGCTCAGTTATATTGTGTGATTTTAAATGTATTGTCAATTGTTCATTTTTAGCTTTAAATACTTATATTTCTTTAGTTAAATGTGGTTTTTAAAAAACACGACCCGCCACTAGAGTCAAATGCTTTCCTTCGTATAGAATATACAATAGGTTTGAGTAATTTGTGGATTATGCAAAGGTGCTTTCTCTTTGTTTATCTGTTATCTGTTTACCTGTTCTGAAAGGCTGGGAGTCACATTGTCTCAGCCACCCACTGTCTGATTCCCTTTACAATGGGTTGTGTAAATCACTGTATGTGGTCACTGTGAGGTCAAGACTGCATCTGCATACAACCAGTGGACCCAAGTGAAGACTGCAGGCTTCTTTCAGGTCCTCTCAATGGTCTTGGAACCAACCAATCAGAACCTGGGCTATGGCTAGCCACTGTGCAGAATTCACTCCAGGGGTCTGGGGGCGGGCATGGGAGAGAACAATGGGACTGTACCATATAAAAGGACCGTGTATGTTCTGCTTTAGTTTATTAAAGATCCTGTGTTGGAACATACAGCCGCGTCTGGTGTTTCATTCAGCGACGCTACACTACACTATCACCCTCAGACGGCAGAGAGCGGCCTTCTGGAGATTCCTAACGGCTCCAGGGCAGAGGAACAGAAGCAGGCAGGTCAAGCTGCTCGAGGCGCTGAGGACAGCGCTCCCAGTAGCCGGGCTGACCGCAACGAAGGGGTGTCTGGAGAGCCAGGACAGACGGAAGGGAACGGTTCCGTCACATTTTATTTCCATGGCGAAAACCCCAAAAGACATAGACCGCTGCTTTGGGGAAGACCTTATGCTCAGTTATATTGTGTGATTTTAAATGTATTGTCAATTGTTCATTTTTAGCTTTAAATACTTATATTTCTTTAGTTAAATGTGTTTTTTAAAAACACTACCCGCCACTAGAGTCAAATTCTTTCCTTTGTATTGAATGTACAATAGGTTTGTGTAATTTGTGGATTATGCAAAGGTGCTTTATGACGGAATGGGATGTTGTTCCGCCTGCGGGTGTGCTCAATCTGCGTGGCCCCGTCGCTTACCGCTGGCCCGACTACCGAGTGACGCGCACTCGGCGTCTCGTGCGGCCTGGCGTGACCCCGGGAAGGGTTAGCGGGCGGTGGAGGGGACCCCTGCCTAGAACCAGCCCGACCACTGAGCCCTACGGCACTCAGCGTCCCGAGCAGCTGGTTCACTGACCTTGTGGGTGTGGGACATCTGTGGAGATCGGATCTGTCAACCACGGAGGAATATTCGGATCTTATATGGGAAACGTTTCGGATCTTCTGCGGGAAACGTTTCCGATCCAGGTGCGGGTGAATCTTCGTATCTCCGGTGGAAGACTTTTCGGATCTGAACTGGAAGCCGCTTCGGATCTTGCGGGATCGGCAAAGGATTCGTATCTCACCGCGGTCTCTTGCAATACCGAAGCGCGGTACACGGCCGCGCCCTTCGGGTCGGATCTCGGTCTATCTGGGAACCGAACACCATACGCTGCGCCTCTGCCCTGATGCTCGATGCAGGCACAGAGCGCTCGGTTCGGTTCGGATCTGGGTGGACACCGTACCCTGAGACCGCGGGGGATACTCAGGCGATGAAATACGGCGGGGAAATAAACACATCAGACGAGGCTGGATGCACTGCTAAATCTGGCTTTTTATTCACAGCTCAGGCATTTATCAACTTGCACAAATTACAATACAAATGGAATCCCTGCCGCCCTCCCAGGACCATTGGCCATTACGGTTCGGGGAGTCGCCGATTCGGCCGGATGGTTCGAATCGGCCATTTTCCGAATCGAAGAATCTGATTGCAACCACGAGGCAATCGGAAAAATGCGCGGGCAAGGCAGACAAAGGGGAACACATTGCACAATCAACGGGGAACACTGTATCACACCACACACACCACATTAATAAAAAGTACTTTAAAAACTCCGTGCGTGCCACCGCACCTAATTGTCCATGGCCATCACTGTCCTTGTGCACCGCCCTGGCTGAGGGTGCTGGGCCATTCCGTGACATGCTTTCTCTTTGTTTATCTGTTATCTGTTTACCTGTTCTGAAAGGCTGGGAGTCACATTGTCTCAGCCACCCACTATCTGATTCCCTTTACAATGGGTTGTGTAAATCGCTGTATGTGGTCACTGTGAGGTCAAGACTGCATCTGCATACAACCAGTGGACCCAAGTGAAGACTGCAGGCTTCTTTCAGGTCCTCTCAATGGTCTTGGAACCAACCAATCAGAACCTGGGCTATGGCTAGCCACTGTGCAGAATTCACTCCAGGGGTCTGGGGGCGGGCATGGGAGAGAACAATGGGACTGTACCATATAAAAGGACCGTGTATGTTCTGCTTTACATTATAAAAGATCCTGTGTTGGAACATACAGCCGCGTCTGGTGTTTCATTCAGCGACGCTACACTACACTATCACCCTCAGACGGCAGAGAGCGGCCTTCTGGAGATTCCTAACGGCTCCAGGGCAGAGGAACAGAAGCAGGCAGGTCAAGCTGCTCGAGGCGCTGAGGACAGCGCTCCCAGTAGCCGGGCTGACCGCAACGAAGGGGTGTCTGGAGAGCCAGGACAGACGGAAGGGAACGGTTCCGTCACACTGGTGGCAGCGGTGGGATAAGCTCTCCAACCCCAGAAGAAACGCAGAATGGCCAGCTATGCCAACTACAAGAGGGACACGCTGAGATACATATTAGAGGGCCGTGGAGGAACCGCCGGCTCAAAGAACAAAAAGGCCTTGGTCAAAGAACTGAGAGAAATGGACCAGCGAAGGGAGGACACGGGACCCCCGTCCATAAGAGACCGGTTCCAGCAAAGAGTAAGGAGGGCGATGGCCCAGGCCCAGGCGGATAAACCTGGTACCTGGCAGGACGAGCACTGGTGGAAAGATTTTGTCCGCCAGGAGATGTGGGACGAGGCCATCCAACAGGAGGAGGACTGCCCTGAAGAAGCCCTTCCCACTTATACGGAGAGGTACGAGCACCAGTGGTACTTACGGGTGCCCTTTTTGGGAGAACAGCCCGAGAGGAATGGCTGACGGAGCTAGGCGAACTGGTCCAGAGCGAAATTATACTGGACACCAGCTACAGAGCCCTCCAGTGGTTTACGTCCCAACTAATGCCCAGCACAGCAGACAGCGGCCCAACAAAAGGCTTCGACTATGGCGGCACAGGGCTGCTGTATACAAGGATGGACAAAGACCCCGGTTTTGGGGACGACACAGAGTGGCGGCGGGAACAACTCCTGGACCTCCGGTATGAGGAACTGGGAGACCTTTCCGATGACCGTGATGTAGAGGACCTGGAGTTCCTGGTTGAGCAGGAATGGGAGCTCGAAAAGGCCTACAAACAGCTGTTCGACCACGCTCCACAGCTAGCCCTGAGCCCCATTACCTGGGACTGTCTGGCGGAAGAAGCAGACAGTCAAAGTGACATAGAAGAATTGGAGCCCGAGGCGCTCCCTTGGTTCCCCCTCCTGACCGTAGCAGAAGAGGAAGCGCTGGCAACAGGGCAGAGTGCCGCTGGCCTCTGCCCAGACCCAGAGATGGAGGACACCATCCTCCCGCAAGACGACACTGTGACAGTGTCCAACCCCCCAGCTGAAGTTCTGGAGATGGGGCAGAGTGCCAATGCCCTCTGCCCACCTTCCATAATGGTTCCATCGGACCCAGGAGAGGATCCCCCCGGGCTGGTTTTCCCACAGCCCATGACCCCCCCGGAGTTGGAGGATGCCATCCTCCTGCCAGAAGACACCTTGTCAGTGTGCATCCCCCAGCTGAAGCGCTGGCGACAGGGCAGAGCGCCGCTGGCCTCTGCCCACTCCCCAAGTTGCCCCCAGACGACCCGAGCAAGGATCTCCACAGGCTGCCGGCCCAGCAAGGAATGACCCCACCGAGAATGGAGGACACCATTCTCCCGCCCGGAGACACGACCCAGCATCTACCCCTCCAGCGGAAGTGCTGGCAACAGGGCAGAGCGCCGCTGGCCTCTGCCCACCTTTTTCGGTCCGCACAGAAGATTTCGGTGAGGACTCCCAGGGGCTGCCGGCCTCGCAGCCGACGACCCTACCCCGACTGGAGGAAAACTGTTTCCCGTATATTACACCCGTCCCCCCAGCAGAAGAGCTGGCAACGGGGCAGAGTGCCGCTGGCCTCTGCCCACCACCCAACTTGTGCCCAGAGGATCCAGGCAAGTTTTTCAAGAAGGTGCTACCCTCCGGACCAATGGCTCCCCTGAGAATGGAGGGCGCCATTCTCCCACAAGGAGGCACTTCCCCAGTACCCACCTCCCCAGCAGAAGAGCTGGCAACGGGGCAGAGTGCCGCTGGCCTGTGCCCACCCTCCATCGTCTGCCCTGAGGAGCAGAAGGAGGATTTCCCCGAGCTGCTTACCCCGCAGCCATTGACCCCATCCAACCGCCTGGACGTCGTTCCTGCGCCCGCTTCCCCAGCAGAAGAGCTGGCAACCGGACAGAGTGCCGCCGGCCTCTGTCCAACCTTCACTGCCTGCCTCGGGGAACAGAAAGAGGATACACCCGGGCTGCTTATTCCGCAGCCACTGACCCCACCGGAGATGGAGGATGCCATTCTCCTGCCCGGGGACCCTTCCTCGGCCTTGAACCCCCCAGCCGACGCGCTGGCAATGGGGCAGAGCCTGTTTCAACTCTGCCCATCTCCACACCCCTTTGGCCCGGAGGCCCCATGCAGCCACTGTTTTTTCCAACGGCTGACCGGGGCACTCGGGGCACGTGCATTTAGCACCCGTTTTTCCCGGGTGCGCGATACCTCCGGAAGTGGTACAGGCGGTACCCCTCCCCGACCACAGGACCCTTATTCCGGAGGGGGTACCCCCAAAGACTCGTACCCCCAACACGCCAGGCACTGCCGCAAGGACAAATGGAGAAGCCTGATGGCTCGCCTCCTCCCGACAGACTATGGACCCACAGCCTTCCAGCGACCGTCAGACCCCGCTGACTTTGCTTATGTGCCCGCAAACATGGAACTTTGAAGATGGCACAGAAGAGGGGCAAGGTGAGAGGTCACGTCAGTGGCAAGCGATCCGTTTGGGATCTAAGCTTGCCCTGCCGTTCTGGAAGGGGGACATGTCATGGAACTGACGTAGCGCTCCCCGCGTCAAACCCCAAGACTTTTATTTCCATGGCGAAAACCCCAAAAGACATAGACCGCTGCTTTGGGGAAGACCTTATGCTCAGTTATATTGTGTGATTTTAAATGTATTGTCAATTGTTCATTTTTAGCTTTAAATACTTATATTTCTTTAGTTAAATGTGGTTTTTAAAAACACTACCCGCCACTAGAGTCAAATTCTTTCCTTTGTATTGAATGTACAATAGGTTTGTGTAATTTGTGGATTATGCAAAGGTGCTTTCTCTTTGTTTATCTGTTATCTGTTTACCTGTTCTGAAAGGCTGGGAGTCACATTGTCTCAGCCACCCACTGTCTGATTCCCTTTACAATGGGTTGTGTAAATCGCTGTATGTGGTCACTGTGAGGTCAAGACTGCATCTGCATACAACCAGTGGACCCAAGTGAAGACTGCAGGCTTCTTTCAGGTCCTCTCAATGGTCTTGGAACCAACCAATCAGAACCTGGGCTATGGCTAGCCACTGTGCAGAATTCACTCCAGGGGTCTGGGGGCGGGCATGGGAGAGAACAATGGGACTGTACCATATAAAAGGACCGTGTATGTTCTGCTTTACATTATAAAAGATCCTGTGTTGGAACATACAGCCGCGTCTGGTGTTTCATTCAGCGACGCTACACTACACTATCACCCTCAGACGGCAGAGAGCGGCCTTCTGGAGATTCCTAGCGGCTCCAGGGCAGAGGAACAGAAGCAGGCAGGTCAAGCTGCTCGAGGCGCTGAGGACAGCGCTCCCAGTAGCCGGGCTGACCGCAACGAAGGGGTGTCTGGAGAGCCAGGACAGACGGAAGGGAACGGTTCCGTCACACACCCCACGAGGTCTCAGGGTGCGGTGTCCAGCTTACGTTCGAGCAGTTCGAGGTGAGATCCGAACCGAAGGCGCGGACCGCGGTACTTCGGTATACCAAGTGAGTGGTGATCAGATCCGAAGATTCCCCGGCCCGTAAGATCCGAAAAGTCTTCCGGTTAAAGATACGAATATTCCTCCGTTTAAAGATCCGAATATTCCTCCGTTTAAAGATCCGAATATTCCTCCGTTTAAAGTTCAGAATATTCCTCCACGTAAGATCCGAATATTCCTCCACTTAAGATCCGATCTCCGTATTCGGCCGCCGCTCCACAGACGTCCCACACCCACAAGGTCAGTGAACCAGCTGCTCGAGACGCTGAGTACCGTGTTGCTCAGTGGTCGGGCTGGTTCTACGCAGGGGTCCCCTCCACCGCCCGCTAACCTTCCCCAGGGTCACTCCAGGCCGCACGAGACGCCGAGTGCCGCGTCACTCGGTAGTCGGGCCAGCGGTAAGCGCCAGGGGGTACGCAGATAGAGCACACCCGCAGGCGAACAACATCCCATTCCGTCATACTGGTGGCAGCAGTGGGATCGCTCTCTGCAGACCCCTAGGAGACCTACGCCATGGCGGTGTACACCCGCTACAACAGGGACACCCTGCGTGGGATGTTGGAGAACCGGGAGGAACGCCGGGTAACAAGAAGAGGAAAACCTTAATTAAAGAGCTGACCTGGATGGATCAGAACAGGGTGACGACACCCGTCCACAGCCCTGTCCGCGTAGAGGTGGAGGAAGATGCTTGCCTCAGAGAGGTGCGGCTTCGGGTTGCCCTACTCGGAAATGCCCCAGCGGAGGCGGACGTACACGAAGTGATTCGGGGAGTCTACGGGAAGTGGAGCAAGAAAAGGACCGTCAGCATGAGCTGCGGTTGGCAGCGCTCCGCGGAGCAGAGACTGAGCATTTTACCCCCGAACCCTACCCTGTGGAACCCTGGGTCGAGGCTTACAGCTCGACTGGAGCTTCACCCTGGGAATCTGCAAACCCCAGTGATTACCCTTTCGGGACTTACAGCTCGCCTGGAGCCTGTATTGGGGACATCACACATCCCAGCGACCCTCGGATGGAGACTTACAGCTCGCCTGGAGCTGCATCTGAGGACGCCACATTCCCCGTCGAGGAGCGGTGCTCCTGTGCCGGCACCCTCGCTGACATGGAGATTGAGTTTTCGAGAAGGCTGCAGGAGAGCCCGGAACGGTACTACGGGTCCGCAGTAGAGCCCACTGAATTTGAGTGGCGGGACGAGGTACGTCAAGAACTATGGTATGAGGCGCTACGCCATGAGAGGGACTGCCACGGGGCTGATGTCCCTTCGAGCGCCGTCATCTTCCAGGTGCAGTTCAATGCCAGAGCTGTACTCCTGAGGGGTCGACCCCCGGACAAGTGGGAGGTCAAGCTCCGAAGCCTGGTGCAGCAAGAGGTGGCCTTGGACGCCGCGTACCGCGCATTCCGGTGGTTGGCAGGTTCCCTGACACCACGCACCCTCGATGGCACCGCAGGTCGACATTACGGCGGCATGGGGCTGCTCTATGCCGGGATATCGACGACCCTGGATTTGGGGAGGAGTCGGAGGATCGGTTTGAGGAGATTCTGGAGCGGCGGGAAGAGGAAATCCGTATGAGAGTCGGGACGTTAGTCCAGAGGAGTTGGAGTTCCTGGTGGAGCGGGAGTGGGAGCTCGAGATGGCCTACCGGAGACTGTTGGACGGCGCTCCGCAGTCGGATCTGAGTTCCCCGGGCTGGGACGGGTCGGCGGAAGAAGTCGACAGCCCCCAGGTCTGGGAATTATGGGAGGCCGAGGTGGTCCCATGGGTACCCGTTGGGGTCCCAGACGAGGAAGTTACCCCCTTCACCCCGCAAGTGGACAGGGTGGCCGAGGCCACGGTTCCAGCGGAGGAGCTGGCAACGGAGCAGAGCGCCGCTGGCCTCTGCCCACTCTCAGCTGCAAAGAAACCTATCCCCCTGCAAGGTGATCCTCACCCAGCAGGGAAAGTTACCCCCTTCACCCCGCAAGCGGACAGGGTGGCCGAGGCCACGGGTCCAGCGGGGGAGCTGGCAACGGGGCAGAGCGCCGCTGGCCTCTGCCCACTCCCAGTCACAACGAGAGTTGTCCTCCAACCAGCAGAAGAGCTGGCCACGGGGCAGAGTGCCGCTGGCCTCTGCCCACTGCCCACAGTCTGCCAGGAGGAGCAGACGGATGGTTCCCCCGGGCTGGGCTGTGAGCAGCCATTGATTGTCCCGGGGGGGAAGAAACCATCCCCCTGCAAGGTGATTCGCACCCAGCAGAAAAAGTTACCCCCTCCACCCCGCAAGCGGACAGGGTGGCCGGGCCACGGGTCCAGCGGAGGAGCTGGCAACGGGGCAGAGCGCCGCTGGCCTCTGCCCACTCTCAGTCGCAAAGAGAGCTATCCTCCAACCAGCAGAAGAGCTGGCCACGGGGCAGAGTGCCGCTGGCCTCTGCCCGCTGCTCACAGTCTGCCAGGAGGAGCAGACAGGGTTAATAAAGGATTCCCTGTGCGGCACAGACAGGGTTAATAAAGGATTCCCTGTGCGGCACAGACAGGGTTAATAAAGGATTCCCTGTGCGGCACAGACAGGGTTAATAAAAGATTCCCTGTGCGGCACAGACAGGGTTAATAAAAGATTCCCTGTGCGGCACAGACAGGGTTAATAAAGGATTCCCTGTGCGGCACAGACAGGGTTAATAAAGGATTCCCTGTGCGGCACAGACAGGGTTAATAAAAGATTCCCTGTGCGGCACAGACAGGGTTAATAAAGGATTCCCTGTGCGGCACAGACAGGGTTAATAAAGGATTCCCTGTGCGGCACAGACAGGGTTAATAAAGGATTCCCTGTGCGGCACAGACAGGGTTAATAAAGGATTCCCTGAGCGGCACAGACAGGGTTAATAAAGGATTCCCTGTGCGGCACAGACAGGGTTAATAAAGGATTCCCTGAGCGGCACAGACAGGGTTAATAAAGGATTCCCTGAGCGGCACAGACAGGGTTAATAAAGGATTCCCTGTGCGGCACAGACAGGGTTAATAAAGGATTCCCTGTGCGGCACAGACAGGGTTAATAAAGGATTCCCTGAGCGGCACAGACAGGGTTAATAAAGGATTCCCTGTGCGGCACAGACAGGGTTAATAAAGGATTCCCTGAGCGGCACAGACAGGGTTAATAAAGGATTCCCTGTGCGGCACAGACAGGGTTAATAAAGGATTCCCTGTGCGGCACAGACAGGGTTAATAAAGGATTCCCTGTGCGGCACAGACAGGGTTAATAAAGGATTCCCTGTGCGGCACAGACAGGGTTAATAAAGGATTCCCTGTGCGGCACAGACAGGGTTAATAAAGGATTCCCTGTGAGGCACAGACAGGGTTAATAAAGGATTCCCTGTGCGGCACAGACAGGGTTAATAAAGGATTCCCTGTGCGGCACAGACAGGGTTAATAAAGGATTCCCTGTGCGGCACAGACAGGGTTAATAAAAGATTCCCTGTGCGTCACAGACAGGGTTAATAAAGGATTCCCTGTGCGGCACAGACAGGGTTAATAAAGGATTCCCTGTGCGGCACAGACAGGGTTAATAAAGGATTCCCTGTGCGGCACAGACAGGGTTAATAAAAGATTCCCTGTGCGGCACAGACAGGGTTAATAAAAGATTCCTGTGCGGCACAGACAGGGTTAATAAAGGATTCCCTGTGCGGCACAGACAGGGTTAATAAAAGATTCCCTGTGCGGCACAGACAGGGTTAATAAAAGATTCCCTGTGCGTCACAGACAGGGTTAATAAAGGATTCCCTGTGCGGCACAGACAGGGTTAATAAAGGATTCCCTGTGCGGCACAGACAGGGTTAATAAAGGATTCCCTGTGCGGCACAGACAGGGTTAATAAAGGATTCCCTGTGCGGCACAGACAGGGTTAATAAAGGATTCCCTGTGCGGCACAGACAGGGTTAATAAAGGATTCCCTGTGCGGCACAGACAGGGTTAATAAAGGATTCCCTGTGCGGCACAGACAGGGTTAATAAAGGATTCCCTGTGCGGCACAGACAGGGTTAATAAAAGATTCCCTGTGCGGCACAGACAGGGTTAATAAAGGATTCCCTGTGCGGCACAGACAGGGTTAATAAAGGATTCCCTGTGCGGCACAGACAGGGTTAATAAAGGATTCCCTGTGCGGCACAGACAGGGTTAATAAAGGATTCCCTGTGCGGCACAGACAGGGTTAATAAAAGATTCCCTGTGCGGCACAGACAGGGTTAATAAAGGATTCCCTGTGCGGCACAGACAGGGTTAATAAAGGATTCCCTGTGCGGCACAGACAGGGTTAATAAAGGATTCCCTGTGCGGCACAGACAGGGTTAATAAAGGATTCCCTGTGCGGCACAGACAGGGTTAATAAAGGATTCCCTGAGCGGCACAGACAGGGTTAATAAAGGATTCCCTGAGCGGCACAGACAGGGTTAATAAAGGATTCCCTGTGCGGCACAGACAGGGTTAATAAAGGATTCCCTGTGCGGCACAGACAGGGTTAATAAAGGATTCCCTGTGCGGCACAGACAGGGTTAATAAAGGATTCCCTGTGCGGCACAGACAGGGTTAAAAAAAGATTCCCTGTGCGGCACAGACAGGGTTAATAAAGGATCCCTGTGCGGCACAGACAGGGTTAATAAAGGATTCCCTGTGCGGCACAGACAGGGTTAATAAAGGATTCCCTGTGCGGCACAGACAGGGTTAATAAAGGATTCCCTGTGCGGCACAGACAGGGTTAATAAAAGATTCCCTGTGCGGCACAGACAGGGTTAATAAAGGATTCCCTGTGCGGCACAGACAGGGTTAATAAAGGATTCCCTGTGCGGCACAGACAGGGTTAATAAAGGATTCCCTGTGCGGCACAGACAGGGTTAATAAAGGATTCCCTGTGCGGCACAGACAGGGTTAATAAAGGATTCCCTGTGCGGCACAGACAGGGTTAATAAAGGATTCCCTGAGCGGCACAGACAGGGTTAATAAAGGATTCCCTGAGCGGCACAGACAGGGTTAATAAAGGATTCCCTGTGCGGCACAGACAGGGTTAATAAAGGATTCCATGTGCGGCACAGACAGGGTTAATAAAAGATTCCCTGTGCGGCACAGACAGGGTTAATAAAGGATTCCCTGTGCGGCACAGACAGGGTTAATAAAGGATTCCCTGTGCGGCACAGACAGGGTTAATAAAAGATTCCCTGTGCGGCACAGACAGGGTTAATAAAGGATTCCCTGTGCGGCACAGACAGGGTTAATAAAGGATTCCCTGAGCGGCACAGACAGGGTTAATAAAGGATTCCCTGTGCGGCACAGACAGGGTTAATAAAGGATTCCCTGTGCGGCACAGACAGGGTTAATAAAGGATTCCCTGAGCGGCACAGACAGGGTTAATAAAGGATTCCCTGTGCGGCACAGACAGGGTTAATAAAGGATTCCCTGAGCGGCACAGACAGGGTTAATAAAGGATTCCCTGTGCGGCACAGACAGGGTTAATAAAGGATTCCCTGTGCGGCACAGACAGGGTTAATAAAGGATTCCCTGAGCGGCACAGACAGGGTTAATAAAGGATTCCCTGTGCGGCACAGACAGGGTTAATAAAGGATTCCCTGAGCGGCACAGACAGGGTTAATAAAGGATTCCCTGTGCGGCACAGACAGGGTTAATAAAGGATTCCCTGTGCGGCACAGACAGGGTTAATAAAGGATTCCCTGTGCGGCACAGACAGGAAAGGGTAAATAAAGGATTCCCTGTGCGGCACAGACAGGGTTAATAAAGGATTCCCTGTGCGGCACAGACAGGGTTAATAAAGGATTCCCTGAGCGGCACAGACAGGGTTAATAAAGGATCCCTGTGCGGCACAGACAGGGTTAATAAAGGATTCCCTGTGCGGCGCGGCTTTGTGGTTACCGCGGCCTGGGAAACATTTCATGGAAATTACAAAAATAAAGCGGGGCTTTCCCTCCAGAGCAACATTCAATTCCGAGAGGGAGGAGCCTGACAGGGGGATTTCCCAAGAGCCAAATCTACAGACATTGTGTCCTGGTATAATATAGCCGTGTGTGTGTGCGTGTCTATTCCTTTTATATGTGTGTGTGTGTCTATTCCTGTATGTGTGTGTGTCTGTGTGTATGTATGTGCGTGTCTATTCCTTTATGTACTGTATGTGTGTGTATGTGTGTATGTATGTGCGTGTCTATTCCTTATTAGTGTGTGTGTGGTGTGTGTATGTACAGTCAGGTGCAGAAATATTGGGACATGGACACAATTGTAACATCTTTGGCTCTATACACCACCACAATGGAGTTGGAATGGAACAAACACAATGTGCTTTAACTGCAGACTGTCAGCTTTAATTTGAGGGTATGTACATCCAACTCAGGTGAACGGTGTAGGACTTACAGCAGATTGTAGATGTGCCCCCACTTGTTAAGGGACCAAAGGTAATGGGACAATTGGCTTCTCAGCTGTTCCATGGCCAGGTGTGTGATATTCCCTCATTACCCCTAATACAATGTGCAGATAAAAGGCCCAGAGTTCATTTCAAGTGTGCTATTTGCATTTGGAATCTGTTGCTGTCAACTCTCAAGATGAGATCCAAAGAGCTGTCACTATCAGTGAAGCAAGCCATCATTAGGCTGAAGAAACAAAACAAACCCATCAGAGAGATAGCAAGAACATTAGGCGTGGCCAAAACCCTGTTTGGAACATTCTCAAAAAGAAGGAACGCACCGGTGAGCTCAGCAACACCAAAAGACCCGGGAGACCACGGAAAACAACTGTGGTGGATGACCGAAGAATTCTTTCCCTGGTGAAGAAAACACCCTTCACTACAGTTGGCCAGATCAAGGACACTCTCCAGGAGGTAGGTGTATGTGTGTCAAAGTCAACAATCAAGAGAAGACTTCACCAGAGTGAATACAGAGGGTTCACCACAAGATGTAAACCATTGGTGAGCCTCAAAAACTGGAAGGCCAGATTAGAGTTTGCCAAACAACACCTAACAAAGCCTTCACAGTTCTGGAACAAGATCCTATGGACAGATGAGACCAAGATCAACTTGTACCAGAGTGATGGGAAGAGAAGAGTATGGAGAAGAAAGGAACTGCTCATGATCCTAAGCATACCACCTCATCAGTGAAGCATGGTGGTGGTAGTGTCATGGCGTGGGCATGTATGGCTGCCAATGGAACTGGTTCTCTTGTATTTATTGATGATGTGACGCTGACAAAAGCAGCAGGATGAATTCTGAAGTGTTTCGGGCAATATTATCTGCTCACATTCAGCCAAATGCTGCAGAACTCATTGGACGGCGCTTCACAGTGCAGATGGACAATGACCCAAAGCATACTGCAAAAGCAAGCAAAGAGTTTTTGAAGGGACAGAAGTGGAATGTTATGCAATGGCCAAGTCAATCACCTGACCTGAATCCCATTGAGCTGCATTTCACTTGCTGAAGACAAAACTGAAGGGAAAATGCCCCAAGAACAAGCAGGAACTGAAGACAGTTGCAGTAGAGGCCTGGCAGAGCATCACCAGTGTGCTGTTACAGTTATATTCATTTAGATGGGGATTTATATTGTATAGATAGTCCTTATGCTGCCACCTAGTGGTCTTTCTGTATTGTACATGTTTTCTCTTTTTTCCCTCGCTTTATGATGATGCACTTCCTGTGTGTGTGCAGTTCCACCTTCTTTCTTGTAAGAGCTGTAGCATGGTGTAGTTAAATGGCAGCACATGTCTATTCATCTGCAAGCTAAGGACAGTATCATCTTTTGACCGCATAAAACATCTCATTCCATTATCTGCTGTATCCTGTGATCTGCTGTATCCTGATATATGGAATAAAGCAAGTCGTGGAAAGAAACAGTGTTTTGGTGAGTTCAGCTTCTGATAAGGATTGTCCTCGGTGATTGCATCTACTTATACAGGCCAGGCATAGAGGTCTCTGCAAGGGATAAATCGCTATACAACGATCGGAGTCAGAATAACCAGGGATATAACCAGGGATGAAACCCAGCATCTGGTGATGTCTATGCGTTCCAGACTTCAGGCTGTGATTGACTGCAAAGGATTTGTAACCAAGTATTAAGAAGGGAAAGTTTTATTTATGATTATTATTCTGTCCCATTACTTTTGGTCCCTTAACAAGTGGGGGCACATCTGCAAACTGCTGTAAGTCCTACACCGTTCACCTGAGTTGGATGTACACACCCTCAAATTAAAGCTGACAGTCTGCAGTTAAAGCACATTGTGTTTGTTTCATTCCAACTCCATTGTGGTGGTGTATAGAGCCAAAGATGTTACAATTGTGTCCATGTCCCAATATTTCTGGACCTGACTCTATGTGCGTGTCTATTCCTTTATGTGTGTGTATGTGCGTGGGTGTGTCTATTCCTTTATGTACGGTGTGTGTGTGTGTCGGTGTGTAGGTTGAGTTCGTGTTACTCTTTGTGCTTGTGTTAGGGTTACAGCTATGGGACGGGTTCGTGTTACTCTTGGTGCTTGTGTTAGGGTTATAGCTATGGGTTGGGTTCGTGTTACTCTTTGTGCTCGTGTTAGGGTTACAGCTATGGGTCGGGTTCGTGTTACTCTTTGTGCTCGTGTTAGGGTTACAGCTATGGGTTGGGTTCGTGTTACTCTTTGTGCTCGTGTTAGGGTTATAGCTATGGGTCGGGTTCGTGTTACTCTTTGTGCTTGTTGGGGATTTTCTCGGTGGGTCGTGATGTGGTTTAGGTGTCAGTGATTCGGTTCACCGTACGGCAGACGTGCAGCGCAGGAGCTGTGCCGGCTTCCAGATAGCAGAAGTCTCTGGAATACGCAGCTTTTCACGGCTTCGGGTCACGTTGCTGTATTTCTAGCCGCAGTTTCCTGCGCTCGCTCACACGTCCTCACATGGAATTGGGAAATGTCACGAGCGCCACGTACATGTTTACTGTCACACTTCCTCTATCATATGTTCTGAGCAACGCGATCAACTACCACAACAAACCACAATGTTATCATGTAACTACTTACTGCTACAGTGTCATTCACTACCCGATGCCCAGGACCTGGTATCCACTACCCGATACCCAGGACCTGATATTCACTACCCGATGCCCAGGACCTGATATTCACTACCCGATGCCCATGACCTGATATCCACTACCCGATACCCAGGACATGATATTCACTACCCGATGCCCAGGACCTGATATCCACTACCCGATGCCCAGGACCTGATATTCACTACACGATGCCATGACCTGATATCACTACCCGATGCCCAGGACATGATATTCACTACCCGATGCCCAGGACCTGATATTCACTACCCGATGCCCATGACCTGATATCCACTACCCGATGCCCAGGACCTGATATTCACTACCCGATGCCCAGGACCTGATATTCACTACCCGATGCCCATGACCTGATATCCACTACCCGATGCCCAGGACATGATATTCACTACCCGATGCCCATGACCTGATATTCACTACCCGATGCCCAGGACATGATATTCACTACCCGATGCCCATGACCTGATATCACTACCCGATGCCCAGGACCTGATATTCACTACCCGATGCCAGGACCTGATATTCACTACCCGATGCCCAGGACCTGATATTCACTACCCGATGCCCAGGACCTGATATTCACTACCGATGCCCAGGACATGATATTCACTACCCGATGCCCAGGACCTGATATTCACTACCTAATAGCCAATATCCAATGAGCAAAAACATCCCGAAGCCCAAAAGCCAATACTCTATACTCCAAAAAATCCAGATTTTAGCCTTGCGTTTGAAGTTTCTGGCTCCTCCCTCTGCGCAAGTCATTCCACGTCTCACAGATTAGTACCAATAATCATGGGCATCAGGGGGCCAAAATTTTAAAGGCATCCATATTCTGTCCTTTTTATAATGTCATGAAGGGGACACTTGCAACAGATCTCTGTGCCCGGACAGGGTCACATCTGCCAAATGCTGCTTCCTCGCTGGACACCCAGTTTCTCCTCGTGACTCTCACACCTTTCTCTGGTATCTTAGCTGTAGCTTAAGGCCCGGTGCCTATAGAGAGCCTGACTAGCACCCCCAGAAATAAGCCGTAACTGTAGACCCGGAGCCTTTCCTTGGCACAGCGGGCAGAAGATTCCTGGTACCTCCAAATCATGAGTCGTGACTTCAAGCTTGGTCAGAATAGAACTGACTGTTTATTACACAGCACAGAGATACTCAACCACCAACCTCATTTACATATTATCAAGCAGATAACTGCACAAATCAGATAACTACACAGGACCACCGTAGGCTGACCGTTACGGAACGAATGTCTTTAAACGAACCTATAACGATGGAGGAGCTCTCTGTGGTACTTAAGCGTCAGAAGAATGGGAAATCGCCCGGCCCGGACGGCCTCCCCAATGAATACTATTCGAAACTGCGGGCTGTACTGCTTCCTCACCTACTACGTTCCATGAACGCTCTGCAGGACGGTACGCCTCTCCATACTCAAGCCCTGCAGGCTGCCATAACGATTATCCCAAAGGAGGGGAAATATGTCTCTCAATGCGCAAGTTACCGCCCGATATCACTCCTCAACTGTGATTTGAAACGGTTTGCTTCAAACAGTTCAAACTGGCGCAGCGTTTACAGCCATTTGTGCCACATCTGATACGGAGGGACCAGGTGGGATTCGTACCGGGGATGGAAGTGAGAGATGGTACACTCAGAGCCCTGAATGTCATTCATCTTGCCCGGACTACTAGATGCCCTCTGCTTCTCCTGTCAACAGATGCGGAGAAGGCATTTGACAGGGTTGCATGGGGTTTCCTCTTTGCGACACTGGAGGCCATGGGAATGACGGGCACCTTTTCAACCTGGATCGCTGCTTTATACGCAGATCCATCGGCCATGGTACGGGTCAACGGCGCCTTATCAGACCCGTTCAAGGATCCGGAATGGGACCTGCCAGGGCTGCCCACTCTCTCCCCTCCTATTCGCCTTGTCCCTAGAGCCCTATTAGACTGAATGCGAACATTTCCAGACTACAGGGACGCACACGGGAACACAAGGTCTCTGCATACGCAGACGACATGCTCTTCCTGGTGTCAAACCCACGGCTTTCGTTGCCGGCGATAGTGGCGGAATTTAAGCCTACAGAGCTTTGTCTAATCTCCGGATTAACACTTCCTGCCGCAGTACAGCGCGACTTACGCTCCTCCTTTGCTTTCACCTGGTGCGCGGATCGGTTGAAGTACCTGGGCGTGTGGCTCCCTTCGGATCTCTCCCGCCTCTTCGAAGCTAATTTTCCCCCTTTATGGACAGCCGTTAAACAGAACTTGGAAGAGTGGATCCCCCAGTACTTCATTGCCTCGCACCTGCAACGGATCGTGGAGTGGTCGAAGGGAGGAAGAGACGCCTTATGGCTAGATCTGGAAGGTGGCTTCCTAGATAGACCGCTGTGGGTCCTGCCTTGGATAGCTAAAGCGGATAGACCCCGCTTTCTTAGGTCCCACCACTTTATAACAGCCACCCTGCGCATATGGGATGAGGCGGTTAGATGCCACCGAATTTCCTCTTTTCCTTCACCGCTTCTTCCACTGATCGGCTAACCGGCCTACCCTGCCGGCCTCCACCCCTCACTGAGACGATGCCTCCGGGACCCAGCCGGCCGCGCGTACTGCACTTGACCCGTGAAGGCACCTTCCACCCCCCGTGGGAGATTCAGACACGCCCCGCCAGTCCGTCCGGACTGGAGTGCTTTAACTATCAACAACTGACCCACTACCTCCGATCCTTGCCCGGATCACATCGTCTGCTGCGGGACCTCACTGCATTTGAGAAACTCTGTATCTCAACCTCGTCCCTCTCGCATGGTATCTTGGTCATCACTTCCATTCTACGAGGTGCTGTACAGCAGGAGCCCCCACCACATGAGTCCAAGTGGGGGAGACAGCTAGACCTTGCCCTGTCAGATGATGATTGGGCAAAGACTTACACCCTGGTGCACCGAGGCTCACGCCAAACTAAACTACCCAGGACCTTCAATCAATGGAGAATGGGGGAAGGAGAAAGCAAGGACAAACCAAAGGGATTTCTTCCAGAGAGAACTTACACAATAGAGAGAGCAGGTACTATACAGGGAAGGGTTAGATCATTGAGGGAATGTACGCAAAATACACAACAAGAGACTGTACAATAACTACACAACAAGAGACTATACAATAAATACACCACAAGAGACTATACAATAAATACACCACAAGAGACTATACAATAATACACAAGAGACTGTACAATAAATACACCACAAGAGCCTATACAATACATATACAACAAGAGACTATACAATAAATATACAAGAGACTATACAATAAATACACCACAAGAGACTATACAATAAATATACAACAAGAGACTATACAATAAATATACAACAAGAGACTATACAATAACTACACCAAGAGACTATACAATAACTACACCACAAGAGACTGTACAATAAATACACAACAAGAGACTATACAATAACTACACCACAAGAGACTATACAATAACTACACAACAAGAGACTATACAATAAATACACCACAAGAGACTATACAATAAATACACAATAAGAGACTATACAATAAATACACAAGAGACTGTACAATGACTACACAACAAGAGACTATACAATTGTAGCGCTGGTCTTAAATCCCCTGCCGTGTAGTACTTGCTTTTGGCCACCGGAGGGAGACAAGTGCGATGTGAGACACTGAACATTGGGACTACATTTCCCGGCATGCTTGGGGAGCGGACACAGGAAGTGGGTGGGACACAGACGCTGACATCCTGAGCCTCGTGGGGAGAGCTGGCAGAGCGCGCCAGGGAGTGAGAGAAGCAAGACACAGTGCTGCAGAGCGTGACAGTGACCAGGCCGGAGCGCAGCTGGGGCCTGACAGAGATAAAGACCGGGTTATTCAGCCTTACAAGAGGAAGACCCAGTGATTCACCAGAATACCCACGCTAATATCGAGTGAGCTGGAGGACCCTGAGTTAGGAGCACCGCAGATCGATCTGACAGGGAGTGCAGGCGGTGAGCTGGACATCTTGCGGCAGCTAAAGGAAAGCAAGACAGCGGATCCAGTAACCCATAGAATCCCAGTCAAAATCGAGCGGAGAGACGTCCTGGGTCGAGCGGAGCACCAAGTATCGGGCGGATGGGTGAGAGGCCTTCCAGGCCGTTGTGAAAATAGAAAGCACGCTGCTGTTTGTTTCAAAACCCACAGGGCCCCAACTTGACTAGTCGAAGATACCTCATAAATAATTCACTGGGCAGTTGAATATTGTACCCGGGTACCATCACACACACACACCTATATTTTTGGGACATAACCTGTACGGGACTCACTCCCCAACCACAAAGGGGGTTAAAGATATATTTTTCTCTTTTCCGCTGCGCGTTTCTCGAATTACGAAGCATTGTATTTCTTTTCCGCTGCGCGTTTCTCGAATTACGAAGCATTGTATTTCTTTTCCGCTGCGCGTTTCTCGAATTACGAAGCATTGTATTTCTTTTCCGCTGCGCGTTTCTCGAATTACGAAGCATTGTATTTCTTTTCCGCTGCGCGTTTCCCGCATTACGAAGTACTGTAAATATATATACGTATACCGTGTTATTCATTATATGCCATTTATTCTAGTAAACTATATAATTTATAAAATCCACAACGGTGCTGGAGTATATTTATTCCCTAGTGCGGGGAGACTGACCCGAGGTTCAATTTCAGCGGCTCCTCCGGGAGTGAGCGCTACACAATAAATACACCACAAGAGACTGTACAATAACTACAGAACAAGAGACTATACAATAAATACACAAGAGACTGTACAATAACTACACAAGAGACTATACAATAAATACACAATAAGATACTGTACAATAACTACACAACAAGAGACTATACAATAAATACACAAAAGACTATACAATAACTACACAAGAGACTATACAATAACTACACCACAAGAGACTCTACAATAAATACACAACAAGAGACTATACAATAACTACACCACAAGAGACTCTACAATAAATACACAAGGGAATAACACACAGACATCAGAAATCTTTAGTTAACTGGCAGATATATAAAACAGTGAAAAGACAAATACAGTTAAAAGGTCCACCAGTTCCCCCGTTTCACGAGCCACATGCAGGAGGCCAGCGCACAGCCCCCTCCAAATCGCACAGTGACACCGTGTTCTGTCACAACAGTCATAAAATAAAGCGTAATAATACGGAGGCTGCGAAACATGATGCAAGTCTAACAGTCACTACTACATATATAAACACCCCCCCCCCATCTCTGTATAAACAAACCATGACTCCCCCCCCCCCCCACAGATACTGGCGCACACACCAGGCCCCCCAATCCAAACATGCACATATACAGGTATATACATTATGGCTGCATTACAATCCTCCTGCTAAAACGGGGGCGCTAGGGAGAAAAAACGGCCCGCAGTTTTAGCATGGGATTACAATGCAAGCGCTTAAAAAGCTCCTGGATGTGCGCGCGGTCGACGGCTAGAGGTTGCGCACGCATCCGGCGTCTGCCCGTAGCGGCGCATCAGGTTTCTGTTAGATGTGCGGCGACAGACAAACGATTTTATAGTTATTTATGTTTTACTGTGTGGATGATCTCTAGCTCAATGGCGCAAACAAACCCAAATATGCCAAATATACCAACCCCCGTGAGACCGCAGGAGGGGGAGTGCTGCCAGCGAGTGTGTGAGCCAGCCCAAAGACGTGTCTGGGGGCCGAGCAGGGTCCCCTCTCCTCTTAGATTGTAAGCTCTGGGGCAGGGTCCTCTCTCCTCTTAGATTGTAAGCTCTGGGGCAGGGTCCCCTCTCCTCTTAGATTGTAAGCTCTGGAGCAGGGTCCTCTCTCCTCTTAGATTGTAAGCTCTGGGGCAGGGTCCCCTCTCTCTTAGATTGTAAGCTCTGGAGCAGGGTCCCCTCTCCTCTTAGATTGTAAGCTCTGGGGCAGGGTCCCCTCTCCTCTTAGATTGTAAGCTCTGGAGCAGGGTCCCCTCTCCTCTTAGATTGTAAGCTCTGGGGCAGGGTCCCCTCTCCTCTTAGATTGTAAGCTCTGGGGCAGGGTCCCCTCTCCTCTTAGATTGTAAGCTCTGGGGCAGGGTCCCCTCTCCTCTTAGATTGTAAGCTCTGGAGCAGGGTCCCCTCTCCTCTTAGATTGTAAGCTCTGGGGCAGGGTCCCCTCTCCTCTTAGATTGTAAGCTCTGGGGCAGGGTCCCCTCTCCTCTTAGATTGTAAGCTCTGGAGCAGGGTCCCCTCTCCTCTTAGATTGTAAGCTCTGGAGCAGGGTCCTCTCTCCTCTTAGATTGTAAGCTCTGGGGCAGGGTCCCCTCTCCTCTTAGATTGTAAGCTCTGGAGCAGGGTCCCCTCTCCTCTTAGATTGTAAGCTCTGGAGCAGGGTCCCCTCTCCTCTTAGATTGTAAGCTCTGGAGCAGGGTCCCCTCTCTCTTAGATTGTAAGCTCTGGGGCAGGGTCCCCTCTCCTCTTAGATTGTAAGCTCTGGGGCAGGGTCCTCTCTCCTCTTAGAGATTGTAAGCTCTGGGGCAGGGTCCCCTCTCCTCTTAGATTGTAAGCTCTGGAGCAGGGTCCCCTCTCCTCTTAGATTGTAAGCTCTGGAGCAGGGTCCCCTCTCCTCTTAGATTGTAAGCTCTGGAGCAGGGTCCCCTCTCCTCTTAGATTGTAAGCTCTGGGGCAGGGTCCCCTCTCCTCTTAGATTGTAAGCTCTGGGGCAGGGTCCCCTCTCCTCTTAGATTGTAAGCTCTGGAGCAGGGTCCCCTCTCCTCTTAGATTGTAAGCTCTGGGGCAGGGTCCCCTCTCCTCTTAGATTGTAAGCTCTGGGGCAGGGTCTCCTCTCCTCTTAGATTGTAAACTCTGGAGCAGGGTTCCCTCTCCTCTTAGATTGTAAACTCTGGGGCAGGGTCCTCTCTCCTCTTAGATTGTAAACTCTGGGGCAGGGTCCTCTCTCCTCTTAGATTGTAAGCTCTGGAGCAGGGTCCCCTCTCCTCTTAGATTGTAAGCTCTGGGGCAGGGTCCCCTCTCCTCTTAGATTGTAAACTCTGGGGCAGGGTTCCCTCTCCTCTTAGATTGTAAGCTCTGGGGCAGGGTCCCCTCTCCTCTTAGATTGTAAGCTCTGGAGAAGGGTCTCCTCTCCTCTTAGATTGTAAGCTCTGGGGCAGGGTCCCCCTCATGTTAGATTGTAAGTAGGGATGAGTTGTTCGGTTCGGACGGTTCGGAGTTCGGACCGAACTTACCCTGTTCGGTCTGCTCCCGAACTCCGAACATTTCCGGTGTTCGCCGCATGTTCGACCACAATGGCCCACAATGCACTTTTACACTGGCCTGAAGCTCGTAATTGGCTACATCCTTGCACCTGACCACAGGTCTGGTGCAAGACAGGTTCAACAGTATGCCAATCACGGCTCAGAGTCCTGATTGGGCAAATTTTGCCCAATCATGGGCTCACAGAATATTTGGGAATTGTTATAATCCGTGTGTCAGTGGCGTAACTAGAAACCTGAGGGCCCCGATGCAAGAATCCACGAAGGGCCCCCCCAAAAAAAGATCTATATTTTTACTTATTTTTCACTGCAAAATAAAACAAAGATAGTATTGCCCCCCAGCTCACATGGATATATATTGCCCCCCAGCTCACATGGATATATATTGCCCCCCAGCTCACATGGATATATATTGCCCCCCAGCTCACATGGATATATATTGCCCCCCAGCTCACATGGATATATATTGCCCCCCAGCTCACATGGATATATAATGCCCCCCAACTCACATGGATATATATTGCCCCCTGCTCACATGGGTGTATATATGGCCCCCAGCTCTCATGGATATATATGGCCCCCAGCTCACATGGGTATATATTGCCCCCCTGCTCACATGGGTGTATATATGGCCCCCATCTCTCATGGGTATATATGTCCCCCATCTCTCATGGGTATATACGTCCCCCAGCTCTCATGGGTATATATAGCCCCCCAGCTCTCATGGGTATATAGGTCCCCCAGCTCCCATGGGTATATAGGTCCCCCAGCTCTCATGGGTATATAGGTCCCCCAGCTCTCATGGGTATATAGGTCCCCCAGCTCTCATGGGTATATATATTTGCCCCCAGCTCTCACCTCTGCTGGCCCCAGGGCAGGCTCCGCCGGCGTTCCGTTCTTCTCCGAGGCGAGCGGCCGCTGGAAGCATGCGTCTTGGCCGCTCGCCGGAAACCACCTGATCAGCGCAGAGGTCTCGCGAGAGGATCTCGTGCGCTGGTCAGGTGGTTCCTATCCCACGTGAGCGGCCAAGCTGCATGTCAGTGGCCGCTCGCAGGGAGAGGGACGGCCAGCGCACGGCTCCCAGATTCCGGCGCTGATTGCAACTGCGACCGCTGCGACCCTGGTACTTCCGCCACTGCCGTGTGTTCTCACTGGCTGCCACCCATCAGGGGGTCTCACTGATTTATAGGAGGTTTCTGAGACTTGTAATCTGTGGCTTCTCACTGCCACCCATCAGGGGGTCCCACATACTTCTAGCAGATTTATGCGAATTGTAATCTGTTGCTTCTCACTGCCACCCATCAGGGGGTCACACTGATTTATAGGAGGGAATTGTAATCTGTGTCTTGTCACTGGCTGCCAGCTTTCAGGGTGTCTCAGAGTTATACCAGAGTTCTGTAAATCTTTAATCTTTATACCAGAGTTGAATCAGAGTTCTTTATATATTAATCTATATATCACTCACCATGTCTGAAAGAACAAAAAGGACAGGCAGACGCTCCCAGACACAGATAAGAGGGCAAGCAGCCCCTGTGTCGGGAGGCTGTGCCTCTGGTCGTGGTGGACGTGGTGCATCCTCTGCAGGGGCACGCTTGTCCTTTCTAACTGGTGCTGGCCGTCTTCTTAAGCAGCAGCAACATACAGAGAATTTGGTGGATTGGCTAACCAGGCCATCCGAGTCCTCCGAGTCCTCTGCCAGCCAGGCTTCTAGTGCTTTACAGTCCACCTCAGCTGCCAAAGCATCTAATGCAGCCTCCATGTCCACAGCTACTCCTGCCGTAGCCTTGCTATCAGACACGGAGGCGTCAGCTGAATTGTTTGACTACAATGACAGTGACATGCTGCTTGAGGATGCGCAGCAAGTACAGTGCTCTGATTCAATCTCTGAGGTTGAGGAAGGGAGTATAATCAACCTAGAGGAAGGGGGTGCCAGTGATGACACACAAATAACTGGCACTCATGTTGCTGCAGCATACTGCCAAGTTGGCTCCAGTGACGAGGAGATAGGGGGTGAAGATGACATTGATGATGAGGTGCACCTGGGTGCCAGATCGAACAGAGGAATCAAGTGAGGAGGAGGCGCAGCAAACACGAGGCACAACATCCTCTATGACCAACCGTAGCACTAGCCAGTCCAAGGCATCAGATGTCAGAGTTGCTCCGGTGCAGAGCGCTGTTACCTAAAAGCACACACGCAGGAACTCTGTTGTCTGCTAGGAGGTCTTTAAGAAATGTGCAGCAGACCCCACTGTTGCTATTTGTAATCTATGTCAGATGAGGCTTAAGCGTGGGAAAGACACCGGACACTTGGGTACCACGTGCTTGAGGCGACATATGACCTCCTGCTACACATCCCGTTGGCGCAAAACCTTGCGTAGGTCCTCCTCCTCCTCCTCCTCATCTATCTCTACCCCCACTGTATGTCCTGCCATGTCATTGCCTACAACCTCCCCTGACAGGGATGATGCTACAGTAATGGATGTACCAGGTCCTTCCTCACAATGTGGCAGCATCCCATCAGCTGAAGATTTATGCAGTCAGATTACGTTGCCGCAGCTGCTGCAGCGTAAGAAAAAATATAGTCCCAACCATCCCCAAGCACAGCGTCTAAATGCCAGCTTAGCAAAATTACTCGCATTGCAGCTGCTGCCTTTCCAGCTGGTGGACTCTGCTCCCTTCCGTGAATTTGCTGAATGTGCTGTACCACAGTGGCAGGTTCCAAAACGCCATTACTTTTCATGCAAGGCCATTCCAGCACTATACCAGCACGTGGAAGACAATGTTATCGAGTCACTGGGAAAGGCAGTCAGCAGCAAGGTGCATGTGACTTTGGACACGTGGTCCAGCAAGCATGGACGGGGCCATTACATTTCCTTCACGGCACACTGGGTAACTGATTGCAGCTGGGAGGGATCCAAGACGGGGCTCTGTGCTGGAGCTTATTCATCCACCACACCTCCAGAAAGCTGCTTGTATGAGGTCTGTCTGCTCCACCACCACCTCTCCCTCTTCCTCCTCCTCCTCCTTCTGTGTCTCTGGCGAAGTGGCAGTTAAACCGATGCGTGGCAGGGGCTACGCAATGGCTAAAGCAAAAAGATGCCATACTGTGCTTGAGCTGGTTTGTTTAGGGGACAGGAGCCACACCGGGCCAGAAATTCTGTCAGCTCTGCAGGGGCAGGTGCAGAGATGGTTAACACCACGCCAGCTTCAGCTGGGAATGGTCGTCTGTGATAATGGCAGCAACCTTCTCTCCGCCCTACGACAGGGTAAGTTGATGCATGTACCATGCCTAGCATACGTCCTAAATCTGGTGGTATAGCGTTTCCTAACCAGGTACCCAGGGCTGGCAGAGCTTCTCAGCCAGGCCAGAAAAGTCTGCAGCCACTTCAGACGGTCATTCCCAGCAAGCGTTCGCCTGCAGAAATTCAAAGAGAATTCCACCTTCCCACAAACCGTCTGATCTGTGACATGCCCACCAGGTGGAACTCGACATTAGCAGTGCTGCAGCGTCTGCACAAGCAGCAGAGGGCCATCAACGAGTACCTGTGTGAGCATGGCACAAGGACAGGTTCAGGTCAACTTGGTTCCCCGCCCCCGCAGTGGCTGATGATCAAGGATGCATGCACTGTACTGTCACCATTTGAGGAGGCAACGAGGATGGTGAGCAGGGACAGTGCATGCATCAGTGACACAATTCCTATAGTGTTCCTGCTGGAGCACACTCTGCAGGGAATTCTAGATTTGGCTCTAGAAGCAGAGCAGCGGGAGGAAGAGGAGGCCTTCCCTAGCTCTGAAGGCCCCAGTCTTTCTGCAGACAGCATTCCAGTGGGTCCTCCTCAGATCAGACAGGAGGAGGATGAGGAGGAGGAATATTTGAGTAGTGGGGGCATTGAAGGTGGGGATTCCTCAAGGGAGGGTTTTGTGTGCCCAGAAACACAAGGACTGGTACGTGGCTGGGAGGAGGAAGTACATGATGGGGTCATCCTCCTCATTGAGCAGGAAGACTCAGAAGCTAATGACACCTCCAACCTACGCTGCATGGGCTCCCTTTTTATGCAAAGCCTGCTAAAGGACCCCAGGATTCGTACTATCAAGGAGAGGGATCATTACTGGTTGGCAACCCTTCTTGATCCACGATACAAGAGTAAAGTTGCAGAGCTCATCCTGCCCGCACAGAGGGAGCACAGGATGAAACAACTTGAGGACGCTCTAAAGCGACACTTGTGTAACACCTTTCCAGGCACTGGTAGGTTACCAAGTGCTGACACAGGTGCCTCTGAGGCTGCGGATGATCAGAGGAATAGTGGTGAAGGCCGGGGCCGCTTGACTGATGCCCTTTTAAATTTTTTTAGTCCACGACGCCCAGGGACGTCAAATGTAGGCACCCATTGCCAGCGTCTTTACCATATGGTGCAGGACTACCTAGGGGCAAGGGCAGACCTGGATAACTTTCCAGCAGATGATCCACTGGCTTACTGGGTGTTGAGATTGGATCACTGGCCAGAACTTAGCCAATATGCTATGCAGCTACTAGGTTGCCTTTCATCTAGTGTGCTTTCTGAAAGGACGTTCAGTGCCGCTGGAGGTTTTGTCACAGACAAAAGAGTGCGTCTGTCCACCAACTCTTAGACCGGCTGACATTTATAAAAATGAATCAGTCCTGGATCAGCAGCTATCAATCCCCTGATGCTGACGTAACGGAATAGATCGGAGATGTCTTCTGCATTCACAAAACCTCCACTACTGAACTCTTCCACAATACCACAAAAGGGTTATGGTGTGAAGGCACTTGCTGCCATGAAAGGCACAATATTTGGCTGAACTGACGCTTATGCCAGATTATGCCAGATTTATATCATTTTAATTTTTTGAACCGCAGGGTCCAACCCTGCACTCTTCCACAATACCACAAAAGGGTTATGGTGTGAAGGCACTTGCTGCCATGAAAGGCACAATATTTGGGTGCACTGAAACCTGTGCCAGATTTATATCATTTTTTGGAACACATGATCCACCCCTGCACTCTTCCACAATACCACAAAAGGGTTATGGTGTGAAGGCACTTGCTGCCATGAAAGGCACAATATTTGGGTGCACTGAAACCTGTGCCAGATTTATATCATTTTTTGGAACACATGATCCACCCCTGCACTCTTCCACAATACCACAGAGGGGTTGCTGTATGAATGCACTTGCTGGCCTGGCACCAAAAGCACAATATCTGGGTGCACTGACGACTTTACCAGATTCATATCTTTTTAATAAAGGACCGCATGGTCCACCCCTGCACTCTTCCACAATACTACAGAGGGGTTACTGTATGAATGCACTTGCTGGCCTGGCACCATAAACACAATATTTAGGTGCACTGCCACTGACGCCTGTATCAGATTCATATCCTCAGAGGGGTTACGGTGTGACGGCACTGTTGCCGACGCTAAAGGCCCAATTTTAAAGCACCTATTGTTACTTTCATCCAAAGCCTGCATAAGTTTCACCATAATTTAGCCAAAAAATCACTAAACTTTTTCTGCGTGTCCTAAAATGTCTTTTCATACAGGCTGCCGCCCCAAGCAGTTGTTTATGAATAAAGGCAAAGCATTTACCGTCATTTAAAACGTAATTTTTTTGTTTTTAAATGTTTCTATACATCCTATAAATCCGCCACTTCACGGGCAGGTTATGGGGACCTCCTAGGCACGATATTTGAAGGAATTTTTCATTTTTATTTTTAACCCTTATTTCATGGAAAACTCACTGTCCCTTTAAAAACGTTTTTTTTTTTAACTTTTTGTCCTTGTTTCCTGTCCCCCAGGGCACTACCCGGACCCCCATACACCTTTTATGGCAAATATCTAGCATATATGCCCTCTTGGAGGGCACTCTAAAAATCGAACTTTGAGTCTGATTGAGTTCGAACATTTGGAAAGTTCAAATGCGTACCGAACTCGCGGGTGTTCGGCTCATCCCTAATCACGACCCCCCCACATCACGGAGGCAGCGCCCCCCTCTGTGCCAGTCTCTGCTGGGGAGTGGGGAACGAGTCCTTCTTTGCCTGGAAGAAGTGTGCGCCGTCGCTGTTTTATTTGTGACAGTGCCAATCATCTCCTGGCAGCGTGCCCGCAGAGGAAGAAGCCTGCATCCACAGCTGGGGGAGGATAACCCTCAGCCTCACCCTCTGTCCTGTTCGTGACCAGATCGGAGGGCAGTGCCAACGTAAACCAGCAAGCAGTCATTGTCGGGACTCGGGTATCTGTGGGTTTACGAGATACGGCGGCTGAAGTAACTTTGGTGCGTCCAG
>RXON01003619.1:0-45310 GCA_009667805.1 Leptobrachium leishanense
TGCCCCAGCTCATGGATAATTCCCCAGCTCATGGATAATGCCCCAGCTCAATGGATAATGCCCCAGCTCATGGATAATGCCCCAGTCATGGACATGCCCCCAGCTCATGGATATGCCCCCAACTCATGGATATGCCCCAGCTCATGGATACTGCCCCAGCTCATGGATAATGGCCCCAGCTCATGGATATTGCCCAGCTCATGGATAATGGCCCCAGCTCATGGATATTGCCCCAGCTCATGGATATTGCCCCAGCTCATGGATATACTGCCCCAGCAAGCTCTCATGGATATTGCCCCAGCTCATGGATATACTGCCCCAGCTCATGGATATACTGCCCCAGCTCATGGATATACTGCCCCAGCGGCTCATGGATATTGCCCCAGCTCATGGATACTGCCCCAGCTCATGGATATGCCCCAGCACATGGATAATGCCCCCAGCTCATGGATAATGCCCCCAGCTCATGGATATGCCCCAGCTCATGGATACTACCCCAGCTCATGGATATACTGCCCCAGCTCATCGCATGGGCGTCCGCAGCATGGGGCAAGGGGGCACTCGCCCCCCGGATCAACAGGCTTAAATTATGATAATTTATTCACTGCAATGCTGCAGTTCCTGGGCTCTCCATTAGGCTGCAGGAGCCTCAAATCCCCACTCCACCTGCAATCTAACACGTGCTCCCACTCACTTTGCATGCTGGGAGAGGCAGGGCTGAGATGCAGCTGCTCCTATGGGCCACAGGAAAAAAGGTAATGATTGTCAAATAAATACTTTTTTATTAAGCTTGATGCCAGTGTCTTTATTTATGAGAGTTTACAGAGATTACAATCTAAGAGTTTACAATCTTCGAGGAAAGGGGACCCTGCTCCAGAGCTTACAATCAAATAAGAGATGTGTGTGTATGTGTATGTATCAGTGACGTGCGGTGAGGTCAGTGGCTGGTGAGGCACTGGCTTGTATCAGAGCCAGATATACACAGGATATTGCCCCAGCTCTCATGGATATGCCCCCAGCACACATGGATACTGCCCCCAGCACACAAGGATAATGCCCCAGCTCACATGGATATGCCGAAGCAGCTCTCATGGATATTGCCCCAGCTCCTCTCATGGATTTTGCCCCCAACTCCTTTCATGGATATACTGCCCCAGCTCCTCTCATGGATATGCCCCAGCTCCTCTCATTGATATTGCCCCAGCTCATTGATATTGCCCCAGCTCTCATGGATATGCCCCCAGCACACATGGATACTGCCCCCAGCACACAAGGATAATGCCCCAGCTCACATGAATATGCCCCAGCAGCTCTCATGGATATTGCCCCAGCTCCTCTCATGGATTTTGCCCCAGCTCCTTTCATGGATATACTGCCCCAGCTCCTCTCATTGATATTGCCCCAGCTCATTGATATTGCCCCAGCTCATGGATATGCCCCAGCTCATGGATAATGGATATGCCCCTGCACATGGATTTGCCCCAGCAGCACATGGATATGCCCCAGCTCATGGATTTGCCCCAGCAACTCATGGATATGCCCCAGCTCATGGATATGCCCCCAGCACATGGATATGCCCCAGCTCATGGATATGCCCCCAGCACATGGTATGGGATATGCCCCAGCTCATGGATTTGCCCAGCTCATGGATTTGCCCCAGCACATGGATTTGCCCCAGCACATGGATTTGCCCCAGCACATGGATTTGCCCCAGCAACTCATGGATATGCCCCAGCTCATGGATTTGCCCCAGCAACTCATGGATGTGCCCCAGCAACTCATGGATGTGCCCCAGCACATGGATTTGCCCCAGCAGCACATGGATTTGCCCCAGCAGCACATGGATTTGCCCCAGTTCATGGATTTGCCCCAGCACATGGATTTGCCCCAGCAGCAAATGGATATGCCCCAGCTCATGGATATGCCCCAGCAGCACATGGATAAGCCCCAGCAGCACATGGATATGCCCCAGCTCATGGATTTGCCCCAGCACATGGATTTGCCCCAGCACATGGATTTGCCCCAGCACATGGATATGCCCCAGCTCATGGATATGGGATATGCCCCAGCTCATGGATATGGGATATGCCCCAACTCATGGATTTGCCCCAGCTCATGGATTTGCCCCAGCACATTGATTTGCCCCAGCAACTCATGGATATGCCCCAGCAACTCATGGATTTGCCCCAGCAGCACATGGATTTTCCCCAGAACATGGATTTGCCCCAGCAACTCATGGATATGCCCCAGCTCATGGATTTGCCCCAGCAACTCATGGATGTGCCCCAGCAACTCATGGATGTGCCCCAGCAACTCATGGATGTGCCCCAGCACATGGATTTGCCCCAGCAGCACATGGATTTGCCCCAGCACATGGATTTGCCCCAGCAGCACATGGATATGCCCCAGCTCATGGATTTGCCCCAGCACATGGATTTGCCCCAGCACATGGATTTGCCCCAGCAACTCATGGATTTGCCCCAGCAACTCATGGATATGCCCCAGCTCATGGATTTGCCCCAGCAGCACATGGATTTGCCCCAGCACATGGATTTGCCCCAGCTCATGGATATGGGATATGCCCCAGCTCATGGATTTGCCCCAGCACATGGATTTGCCCCAGCACATGGATTTGCCCCAGCAACTCATGGATTTGCCCCAGCAACTCATGGATATGCCCCAGCTCATGGATTTGCCCCAGCAGCACATGGATTTGCCCCAGCACATGGATTTGCCCCAGCAGCACATGGATTTGCCCCAGCTCATGGATTTGCCCCAGCACATGGATTTGCCCCAGCAGCACATGGATATGCCCCAGCTCATGGATTTGCCCGAGCACATGGATTTGCCCTAGCAACTCATGGATATGCCCCAGCACATGGATATGCCCCAGCTCATGGATATGCCCCAGCTCATGGATATGCCCCAGCTCATGGATTTGCCCCAGCTCATGGATTTGCCCCAGCACATGGATTTGCCCCAGCAACTCATGGATTTGCCCCAGCAACTCATGGATTTGCCCCAGCAACTCATGGATATGCCCCAGCTCATGGATGTGCCCCAGCAACTCATGGATGTGCCCCAGCACATGGATTTGCCCCAGCACATGGATTTGCCCCAGCACATGGATTTGCCCCAGCAGCACATGGATTTGCCCCAGCACCTGGATTTGCCCCAGCAACACATGGATATGCCCCAGCTCATGGATATGCCCCAGCAGCACATGGATATGCCCCAGCTCATGGATTTGCCCCAGCTCATGGATTTGCCCCAGCACATGGATATGCCCCAGCTCATGGATATGGGATATGCCCCAGCTCATGGATTTGGCCCAGCTCATGGATTTGCCCCAGCACATGGATTTTCCCCAACAACTCATGGATATGCCCCAGCAACTCATGGATTTGCCCCAGCAACTCATGGATGTGCCCCAGCAACTCATGGATGTGCCCCAGCAACTCATGGATGTGCCCCAGCACATGGATATGCCCCAGCTCATGGATATGCCCCAGCTCATGGATATGGGATATGCCCCAGCTCATGGATTTGCCCCAGCTCATGGATTTGCCCCAGCACATGGACTTGCCCCAGCAACTCATGGATTTTGCCCCAGCAACTCATGACATGCCCCAGCTTCATGGATGTGCCCCAGCCAACTCATGGATGTGCCCCAGCAACTCATGGATGTGCCCAGCAACCTCATGGAATGTGCCCCAGCAGCACATGGATTTGCCCCAGCAGCACATGGACTTGCCCCAGCAGCACATGGATTTGCCCCAGCAGCACATGGATTTGCCCCAGTTCATGGATTGCCCCAGCACCTGGATTTGCCCCAGCACCTGGATTTGCCCCAGCACCTGGATTTGCCCCAGCAGCACATGGATATGCCCCAGCTCATGGATATGCCCCAGCAGCACATGGATATGCCCCAGCTCATAGATTTGCCCCAGCACATGGATATGCCCCAGCTCATGGATATGGGATATGCCCCAGCTCATGGATTTGCCCCAGCTCATGGATTTGCCCCAGCTCATGGATTTGCCCCAGCACATGGATTTGCCCCAGCAACTCATGGATGTGCCCCAGCAGCACATGGATTTGCCCCAGCACATGGATTTGCCCCAGCAACTCATGGATATGCCCCAGCTCATGGATTTGCCCCAGCAACTCATGGATGTGCCCCAGCAACTCATGGATGTGCCCCAGCACATGGATCTGCCCAAGCAGCACATGGATTTGCCCCAGCTCATGGATTTGCCCCAGCACATGGATTTGCCCCAGCACATGGATTTGCCCCAGCAGCACATGGATATGCCCCAGCTCATGGATTTGCCCCAGCACATGGATATGCCCCAGCTCATGGATATGCCCCAGCTCATGGATATGGGATATGCCCCAGCTCATGGATTTGCCCCAGCTCATGGATTTGCCCCAGCACATGGATTTGCCTCAGCAACTCATGGATGTGCCACAGTATCTCATGGATGTGCCCCAGCAACTCATGGATGTGCCACAGTATCTCATGGATGTGCCCCAGCAACTCATGGATGTGCCACAGTATCTCATGGATGTGCCCCAGCAACTCATGGATTTGCCCCAGCAGCACATGGATTTGCCCCAGCAGCACATGGATTTGCCCCAGCTCATGGATATGCCCCAGCTCATGGATATGCCCCAGCACATGGATATGCCCCAGGTCATGAATTTGCCCCAGCACATGGATTTGCCTCAGCAACTCATGGATATGCCCCAGCAACTCATGGATTTGCCCCAGCAACTCAAATGGATGCCCCAGCAACTCGTGGATGTGCCCCAGCACATGGATTTGCCCCAGCACATGGATTTGCCCCAGCAGCACATGGATTTGCCCCAGTTCATGGATTTACCCCAGCACATGGATTTGCCCCAGCAGCACATGGATTTGCCCCAGCAGCACATGGATATGCCCCAGCTCATGGATATGCCCCAGCAGCACATGGATATGCCCCAGCTCATGGATTTGCCCCAGCACATGGATTTGCCCCAGCAGCACATGGATATGCCCCAGCTCATGGATATGGGATTTGCCCCAGCTCATGGATATGGGATTTGCCCCAGCAACTCATGGATATGCCCCAGCACATGGATTTGCCCCAGCTCATGGATATGGGATATGCCCCAGCTCATGGATTTGCCCCAGCAGCACATGGATATGCCCCAGCTCATGGATATGCCCCAGCACATGGATATGCCCCAGCACATGGATATGCCCCAGCTCATGGATATGCACCAGCTCATGGATATGGGATTTGCCCCAGCTCATGGATTTGCCCCAGCAACTCATGGATATGCCCCAGCACATGGATTTGCTCCAGCTCATGGATATGCCCCAGGAACTCATGGATATGCCCCAGCACATGGATTTGCCCGCTCCCAGCTATTTTGTATATGGGATATGCCCCAGCTTCATGGATTTGCCCCAGCTCATGGATTTGCCCCAGCACATGGATTTGCCCAGCAGCAGCACATGGATTTGCCCCAGCACCACATGGATTTGCCCCAGCACATGGATTTGCCCCAGCAACTCATGGATTTGCCCCAGCAACTCATGGATTGCCCCAGCTCATGGATTTGCCCCAGCAACTCATGGATGTGCCCCAGCAACTCATGGATGTGCCCCAGCAACTCATGGATGTGCCCCAGGAACTCATGGATGTGCCCCAGGACATGGATTTGCCCCAGCAGCACATGGATTTGCCCCAGCAGCACATGGATTTGCCCCAGCACATGGATCTGCCCCAGCAGCACATGGATATGCCCCAGCTCATGGATATGGGATATGCCCCAGCTCATGGATTTGCCCCAGCACATGGATTTTGCCCCGAGCACATGGATTTGCCCGCAGCAACTCATGGATTGTGCCCCAGCCCACTCATGGATGTGCCCCAGCAACTCATGGATGTGCCCCAGCAACACATGGATTTGCCCCAGCAACACATGGATTTGCCCCAGCAGCACATGGATTTGCCCCAGCAGCACATGGATTTGCCCCAGTTCATGGATTTGCCCCAGCAGCACATGGATATGCCCCAGCTCATGGATATGCCCCAGCAGCACAGGGATATGCCCCAGCTCATGGATTTGCCCCAGCACATGGATATGCCCCAGCTCATGGATATGGGATATGCCCCAGCTCATGGATTTGCCCCAGCTCATGGATTTGCCACAGCACATGGATTTGCCCCAGCAACTCATGGATATGCCCCAGCAACTCATGGATTTGCCCCAGCAACTCATGGATGTGCCCCAGCACATGGATTTGCCACAGCAGCACATGGATTTGCCCCAGCAGCACATGGATTTGCCCCAGCAGCACATGGATTTGCCCCAGCAGCACATGGATTTGCCCCAGCACATGGTTTTGCCCCAGGAACTCGTGGATGTGCCCCAGCAACTCATGGATGTGCCCCAGGAACTCGTGGATGTGCCCCAGCAACTCATGGATGTGTCCCAGCACATGGATTTGGCCCAGCAGCACATGGATTTGCCCCAGCTCATGGATTTGCCCCAGCACATGGATTTGCCCCAGCAGCTCATGGATATGCCCCAGCTCATGGATTTGCCCCAGCACATGGATTTGCCCCAGCAACTCATGGATATGCCCCAGCTCATGGATATGCCACAGCAACTCATGGATGTGCCCCAGCAACTCATGGATTTGCCCCAGCAGCACATGGATTTGCCCCAGCAGCACATGGATTTGCCCCAGCAGCACATGGATTTGCCCCAGCACATGGATTTGCCCCAGCACATGGATTTGCCCCAGCAGCACATGGATATGCCCCAGCTCATGGATATGCACCAGCTCATGGATATGGGATTTGCCCCAGCTCATGGATTTGCCCCAGCAACTCATGGATATGCCCCAGCACATGGATTTGCTCCAGCTCATGGGATATAACTCATGGATATGCCCCAGCACATGGATTTGCCCCAGCTCATGGATATGGGATATGCCCCAGCTCATGGATTTGCCCCAGCAGCACATGGATTTGCCCCAGCTCATGGATTTGCCCCAGCACATGGATTTGCCCCAGCAGCACATGGATTTGCCCCAGCACATGGATTTGCCCCAGCAACTCATGGATATGCCCCAGCAACTCATGGATGTGCCCCAGCAACTCATGGATGTGCCCCAGCAACTCATGGATGTGCCCCAGCAACTCATGGATGTGACCCAGGACATGGATTTGCCCCAGCAGCACATGGATTTGCCCCAGCAGCACATGGATTTGCCCCAGCAGCACATGGATTTGCCCCAGCACATGGATCTGCCCCAGCAGCACATGGATATGCCCCAGCTCATGGATATGGGATATGCCCCAGCTCATGGATTTGCCCCAGCTCATGGATTTGCCCCAGCACATGGATTTGCCCCAGCAACTCATGGATATGCCCCAGCAACTCATGGATGTGCCCCAGCAACTCATGGATGTGCCCCAGCACATGGATATGCCCCAGCTCATGGATATGGGATATGCCCCAGCTCATGGATTTGCCCCAGCTCATGGATTTGCCCCAGCACATGGATTTGCCCCAGCAACTCATGGATATGCCCCAGCAACTCATGGATATGCCCCAGCAACTCATGGATATGCCCCAGCAACTCATGGATGTGCCCCAGCACATGGATTTGCCCCAGCAGCACATGGATTTGCCCCAGCAGCACATGGATTTGCCCCAGCACATGGATTTGCCCCAGCAGCACATGGATTTGCCCCAGCACATGGATTTGCCAAAGGAACTCGTGGATGTGCCCCAGCAACTCATGGATGTGCCCCAGGAACTCATGGATGTGCCCCAGGAACTTGTGGATGTGCCCCAGCAACTCATGGATGTGTCCCAGCACATGGATTTGGCCCAGCAGCACATGGATTTGCCCCAGCAGCACATGGATTTGCCCCAGCTCATGGATTTGCCCCAGCACATGGATTTGCCCCAGCAGCACATGGATATGCCCCAGCTCATGGATTTGCCCCAGCACATGGATTTGCCCCAGCAACTCATGGATATGCCCCAGCTCATGGATATGCCACAGCAACTCATGGATGTGCCCCAGCAACTCATGGATGTGCCCCAGCACATGGATTTGCCCCAGCAGCACATGGATTTGCCCCAGCAGCACATGGATTTGCCCCAGCACATGGATTTGCCCCAGCAGCACGGATTTGCCCCAGCAGCACATGGATTTGCCCCAGCTCATGGATTTGCCCCAGCACATGGATATGCCCCAGCTCATGGATATGGGATATGCCCCAGCTCATGGATATGGGATATGCCCCAGCTCATGGATTTGCCCCAGCTCATGGATTTGCCCCAGCACATGGATTTGCCCCAGCTCATGGATTTGCCCCAGCACATGGATTTGCCCCAGCACATGGATTTGCCCCAGCAACTCATGGATATGCCCCAGCAACTCATGGATGTGCCCCAGCAACTCATGGATGTGCCCCAGCACATGGATTTGCCCCAGCACATGGATTTGCCCCAACAGCACATGGATATGCCCCAGCCCATGGATATGCCCCAGCAGCACATGGATATGCCTCAGCTCATGGATTTGCCCCAGCAGCACATGGATATGCCCCAGCTCATGGATATGGGATTTGCCCCAGCTCATGGATTTGCCCCAGCAACTCATGGATATGCTCCAGCACATGGATTTGCCCCAGCTCATGGATATGGGATATGCCCCAGCTCATGGATATGCCCCAGCTCATGGCTTTGCCCCAGCTCATGGATTTGCCCCAGCACATGGATTTGCCCCAGCAGCACATGGATATGCCCCAGCTCATGGATTTGCCCCAGCTCATGGATTTGCCCCAGGAACTCATGGATATGCTCCAGCACATGGATTTGCCCCAGCTCATGGATATGGGATATGCCCCAGCTCATGGATATGCCCCAGCTCATGGCTTTGCCCCAGCTCATGGATTTGCCCCAGCACATGGATTTGCCCCAGCAGCACATGGATATGCCCCAGCTCATGGATTTGCCCCAGCTCATGGATTTGCCTCAGCACATGGATTTGCCCCAGCAACTCATGGATTTGCCCCAGCTCATGGATGTGCCCCAGCACATGGATTTTCCCCAGCAGCACATGGATATGCCCCAGCTCATGGATATGCCCCAGCAGCACATGGATTTGCCCCAGCAGCACATGGATTTGCCCCAGCACATGGATTTGCCCCAGCAGCACATGGATTTGCCCCAGCAGCACATGGATATGCCCCAGCAGCACATGGTTTGCCCCAGCACATGGATTTGCCCCAGCAGCACATGGATATGCCCCAGCTCATGGATTTGCCCCAGCACATGGATATGCCCTAGCTCATGGATATGGGATATGCCCCAGCTCATGGATTTGCCCCAGCTCATGGATTTGCCCCAGCACATGGATTTGCCCCAGCAACTCATGGATATGCCCCAGCAACTCATGGATGTGCCCCAGCAACTCATGGATGTGCCCCAGCAACTCATGGATGTGCCCCAGCACATGGATTTGCCCCAGCAGCACATGGATTTGCCCCAGTTCATGGATTTGCCCCAGCACATGGATTTGCCCCAGCAGCACATGGATATGCCCCAGCTCATGGATATGCCCCAGCTCATGGATATGCCCCAGCAGCACATGGATATGCCCCAGCTCATGGATTTGCCCCAGCACATGGATTTGCCCCAGCACATGGATTTGCCCCAGCACATGGATATGCCCCAGCTCATGGATATGCCCCAGCTCATGGATATGGGATATGCCCCAGCTCATGGATTTGCCCCAGCAACTCATGGATATGCCCCAGCAACTCATGGATATGCCCTAGCAACTCATGGATATGCCCCAGCAACTCATGGATTTGCCCCAGCATCTCATGGATGTGCCCCAGCACATGGATTTGCCCCAGCACATGGATTTGCCCCAGCAGCACATGGATTTGCCCCAGCACATGGATTTGCCCCAGCAACTCATGGATATGCCCCAGCTCATGGATTTGCCCCAGCAACTCATGGATGTGCCCCAGCAACTCATGGATGTGCCCCAGCAGCACATGGATGTGCCCCAGCAGCACATGGATTTGCCCCAGCTCATGGATGTGCCCCAGCAGCACATGGATTTGCCCCAGCTCATGGATTTGCCCCAGCACATGAATTTGCCCAGCAGCACATGGATATGCCCCAGCAACTCATGGATATGCCCCAGCACATGGATTTGCCCCAGCAACTCATGGATATGCCCCAGCACATGGATATGCCCCAGCTCATGGATATGGGATATGCCCCAGCTCATGGATTTGCCCCAGCACATGGATTTGCCCCAGCAACTCATGGATATGCCCCAGCTCATGGATATGCCCCAGCTCATGGATTTGCCCCAGCAGCTCATGGATGTGCCACAGCAACTCATGGATGTGCCACAGCAACTCATGGATGTGCCACAGCCACTCATGGATGTGCCACAGCCACTCATGGATGTGCCACAGCAACTCATGGATGTGCCCCAGCAGCACATGGATTTGCCCCAGCACATGGATTTTCCCCAGCAGCACATGGATATGCCCCAGCTCATGGATTTGCCCCAGCACATGGATATGCCCCAGCTCATGGATATGGGATATGCCCCAGCTCATGGATTTGCCCCAGCTCATGGATTTGCCCCAGCACATGGATTTGCCCCAGCAACTCATGGATGTGCTCCAGCAACTCATGGATGTGCCCCAGCACATGGAATTGCCCCAGCACATGGAATTGCCCCAGCAGCACATGGATATGCCGCAGCTCATGGATATGCCCCAGCTCATGGATATGCCACAGCAGCACATGGATATGCCCCAGCTCATGGATTTGCCCCAGCAGCACATGGATATGCCCCAGCTCATGGATATGGGATTTGCCCCAGCTCATGGATTTGCCCCAGCTCATGGATTTGCCCCAGCAACTCATGGATATGCTCCAGCACATGGATTTTCCCCAGCTCATGGATATGGGATATGCCCCAGCTCATGGATATGCCCCAGCTCATGGCTTTGCCCCAGCTCATGGATTTGCCCCAGCACATGGATTTGCCCCAGCAGCACATGGATATGCCCCAGCTCATGGATTTGCCCCAGCTCATGGATTTGCCTCAGCACATGGATTTGCCCCAGCAACTCATGGATTTGCCCCAGCAACTCATGGATTTGCCCCAGCAACTCATGGATTTGCCCCAGCTCATGGATGTGCCCCAGCAACTCATGGATGTGCCCCAGCAACTCATGGATGTGCCCCAGCACATGGATTTTCCCAGCAGCACATGGATATGCCCCAGCTCATGGATATGCCCCAGCAGCACATGGTTTGCCCCAGCAACATGGATTTGCCCCAGCAGCACATGGATATGCCCCAGCTCATGGATTTTGCCCATCACAGCACATGGATATGCCCTAGCTCATGGATATGGGATATTGCCCCAGCTCATGGATTTGCCCCAGCTCATGGATTTGCCCCAGCACATGGATATGCCCCAGCAACTCATGGATTTGCCCCAGCAACTCATGGATGTCCCCAGCACATGGATTTGCCCCAGCACATGGATTTGCCCCAGCAGCACATGGATTTGCCCCAGTTCATGGATTTGCCCCAGCACATGGATTTGCCCCAGCAGCACATGGATTTGCCCCAGCTCATGGATATGCCCCAGCAGCAGCATGGATATGCCCCAGCTCATGGATTTGCCCCAGCACATGGATTTGCCCCAGCACATGGATTTGCCCCAGCACATGGAATATGCCCCAGCACATGGATATGCCCCAGCTCATGGAATATGGGATAATGCCCCAGCTCATGGATTTGCCCCCAGCAATCATGGGATATGCCCCAGCAACTCAATGGATATGCCCCAAGCAACTCCATGGATATGCCCTAGCAACTCATGGATTTGCCCCAGCAACTCATGGATGTGCCCGCAGCATCTCATGGATGTGCCCCAGCAACATGGATTTGCCCCAGCACATGGATTTGTCCCAGCAGCACCACATGATTTGCCCACAGCACATTGGATTTGCCCCAGCAACTCATGGATATGCCCCAGCTCATGGATTTGCCCCAGCAACTCATGGATGTGCCCCAGCAACTCATGGATGTGCCCCAGCAGCACATGGATGTGCCCCAGCAGCACATGGATTTGCCCCAGCTCATGGATTTTGCCCAAGCACATGAATTTGCCCAGCAGCACATGGATATGCCCCCAGCAACTCATGGATATGCCCCAGCAACTCATGGATATGCCCCAGCACATGGATATGCCCCAGCAGCACATGGAATATGCCCCAGCTCATGGATATGCCCCAGCTCATGGATATGCCCCAGCAGCACATGGATATGCCCCAGCTCAATGGATTTGCCCCAGCACATGGATTTGCCCCAGCCACATGGATTTGCCCCCGCACACATGGATATGCCCCAGGCTCATGGATTTGCCCCAGCAACTCATGGATATGCCCCAGCAACTCATGGATATGCCCCAGCAACTCATGGATTTGCCCCAGCAACTCATGGATGTGCCCCAGCATCTCATGGATGTGCCCCAGCACATGGATTTGCCCCAGCACATGGATTTGCCCCAGCAGCACATGGATTTGCCCCAGCACATGGATTTGCCCCAGCAACTCATGGATTTGCCCCAGCAACTCATGGATATGCCCCAGCTCATGGATTTGCCCCAGCAACTCATGGATGTGCCCCAGCAACTCATGGATGTGCCCCAGCAACTCATGGATGTGCCCCAGCAGCACATGGATTTGCCCCAGCTCATGGATTTGCCCCAGCACATGAATTTGCCCAGCACATGAATTTGCCCAGCAGCACATGGATATGCCCCAGCAACTCATGGATATGCCCCAGCACATGGATTTGCCCCAGCAACTCATGGATATGCCCCAGCACATGGATATGCCCCAGCTCATGGATATGGGATATGCCCCAGCTCATGGATTTGCCCCAGCTCATGGATTTGCCCCAGCACATGGATATGCCCCAGCTCATGGATTTGCCCCAGCAACTCATGGATGTGCCACAGCAACTCATGGATGTGCCACAGCAACTCATGGATGTGCCACAGCAACTCATGGATGTGCCACAGCAACTCATGGATGTGCCCCAGCAGCACATGGATTTGCCCCAGCACATGGATTTTCCCCAGCAGCACATGGATATGCCCCAGCTCATGGATTTGCCCCAGCACATGGATATGCCCCAGCTCATGGATATGGGATATGCCCCAGCTCATGGATATGGGATATGCCCCAGCTCATGGATTTGCCCCAGCTCATGGATTTGCCCCAGCACATGGATTTGCCCCAGCAGCACATGGATATGCCCCAGCTCATGGATATGCCCCAGCTCATGGATATGCCACAGCAGCACATGGATATGCCACAGCAGCACATGGATTTGCCCCAGCAGCACATGGATATGCCCCAGCTCATGGATATGGGATTTGCCCCAGCTCATGGATATGCCCCAGCAACTCATGGATATGCCCCAGCACATGGATTTGCCCCAGCTCATGGATATGGGATATGCCCTAGCTCATGGATTTGCCCCAGCTCATGGATATGCCCCAGCTCATGGATATGGGATTTGCCCCAGCAACTCATGGATTTGCCCCAGCAACTCATGGATTTGCCCCAGCAACTCATGGATTTGCCCCAGAAACTCATGGATGTGCTCCAGCAACTCATGGATGTGCCCCAGCACATGGAATTGCCCCAGCACATGGAATTGCCCCAGCACATGGATTTGCCCCAGCAGCACATGGATATGCCCCAGCTCATGGATATGCCCCAGCTCATGGATATGCCCCAGCAGCACATGGATATGCCTTAGCTCATGGATTTGCCCCAGCAACTCATGGATATGCCCCAGCACATGGATTTGCCTCAGCTCATGGATATGCCCCAGCAACTCATGGATATGCCCCAGCACATGGATTTGCCCCAGCTCATGGATATGCCCCAGCTCATGGATATGGGATATGCCCCAGCTCATGGATTTGCCCCAGCACATGGATGTGCCCCAGCAACTCATGGATATGCCCCAGCAACTCATGGATATGCCCCAGCACATGTATTTGCCCCAGCACATGGATTTTCCCCAGCAGCAGATGGATTTACCCCTGCTCATGGATTTGCCCCAGCACATGGATGTGCCACAGCAACTCATGGATATGCCGCAGCAACTCATGGATGTGCCCCAGCAACTCATGGATATGCCCCAGCAACTCATGGATATGCCCCAGCAACTCATGGATATGCCCCAGCAACTCATGGATGTGCCCCAGCAACTCATGGATTTGCCCCAGCAGCACATGGATTTGCCCCAGCACATGGATTTGCCCCAGCACATGGATTTGCCCCAGCAGCACATGGATTTGCCCCAGCTCATGGATTTGCCCCAGCACATGGATGTGCCCCAGCAACTCATGGATATGCCCCAGCACATGGATTTGCCCCAGCACATGGATTTGCCCCAGCAGCACATGGATATGCCCCAGCTCATGGATTTGCCCTAGCACATGGATATGCCCCAGCTCATGGATATGGGATATGCCCCAGCTCATGGATTTGCCCCAGCTCATGGATTTGCCCCAGCTCATGGATTTGCCCCAGCAACTCATGGATTTGCCCCAGCAACTCATGGATTTGCCCCAGCAACTCATGGATTTGCCCCAGCAACTCATGGATGTGCTCCAGCAACTCATGGATGTGCCCCAGCAACTCATGGATTTGCCCCAGCACATGGATTTGCCCCAGCAGCACATGGATATGCCCCAGCTCATGGATATGCCCCAGCAGCACATGGATTTGCCCCAGCAGCACATGGATATGCCCCAGCTCATGGATATGCCCCAGCACATGGATTTGCCCCAGCACATGGATTTGCCCCAGCTCATGGATATGCCCCAGCAACTCATGGATATGCCCCAGCACATGGATTTGCCCCAGCTCATGGATATGGGATATGCCCCAGCTCATGGACTTGCCCCAGCTCATGGATTTGCCCCAGCACATGGATTTGCCCCAGCACATGGATGTGCCCCAGCAACTCATGGATATGCCCCAGCACATGGATTTGCCCCAGCAGCAGATGGATATGCCCCAGCAGAGTCACAGGGTTCCTGCAGGGGAGGGCTACTTATTTACCTGAGACAGCTCTCGTCCTCACTGGCTGTGCAGTCCAAGTGGAGAGAGAAGAGGTCGGCTGCTTCCTGTCCCACGTGTCTCTGTGGTGCTGGCACGAGGTGATGTAGGAGGAGCTGCTGGAGCTTGAGAGTGTGTGTGACTGTGTCTGACAACCCCCCCCTCTCTGTGCTGAGCGCATGTGTGTGTTTGTTTATCGCACACACATGCGCTCAGCACTTTCTGGAGGGGGTTTGTCACAGTCACACTGCTGTGATCTCCCTGCCCGCCCCCCACGATTGACGAGGACAGTCACATGACTGCCCTGCGTCAATCAAACCATGGGAGCACTGCCTCCCATAGTAGGCCTTTTTAAAAAAAAAAAAAAACTTGCTTGAGACCATGGAGCTTTCCCATTGGCTCAAGCTTCATTTGCTGTTATTGCCTGGAGGCAATGACGAGCTTGCCTGCCACCAGCCTGAGCTCCGCAATTAGCATAGCGTTGGGCTGCGTAAATTGCGTAGCCTAGGCTGGCTCAGTGCTGCCCCTGCTGTCTGTGTAGTGTATTACACACACACAGCAGCCGGCAAACTGTGAAAGTGAAAGCTGCAGGAGAAAAAAAAAGCGGACAGAGAAGAAGCAAAGCACAGCGAGGAGAGGTGAGTATGAGTATAAATAACAATTTATTTACAGTATAAATGTACATACACACACACATCACATGTCATTACACACAATGAGCTCATTAATCCGCCTCCCCTGCCACCCCTGAGTGCATGTCCCTGGTATGTATGTGTATGCAGGGAAGGTGAGTGTGTATAAATATATGTATGTGTGTGTGTGTAGGAAGGGGGCTGATGTGTGTGTGTGTATATACAGTCAGGTCCAGAAATATTGGGACATCGACACAATTCTAACATCTTTGGCTCTATACACCACCACAATGGAGTTGGAATGAAACAAACACAATGTGCTTTAACTGCAGACTGTCAGCTTTAATTTGAGGGTATGTACATCCAACTCAGGTGAACGGTGTAGGACTTACAGCAGTTTGCAGATGTGCCCCCACTTGTTAAGGGTCCAAAGGTAATGGGACAGAATAATAATCATAAATCAAACTTTCCCTTCTTAATACTTGGTTGCAAATCCTTTGCAGTCAATCACAGACTGAAGTCTGGAACGCCTAGACATCACCAGACGCTGGGTTTCATCCCTGGTGATGCTCTGCCAGGCCTCTACTGCAACGGTCTTCAGTTCCTGCTTGTTCTTGGGGCATTTTCCCTTCAGTTTTGTCTTCAGCAAGTGAAATGCATGCTCAATGGGATTCAGGTCAGGTGATTGACTTGGCCATTGCATAACATTCCACTTCTGTCCCTTCAAAAACTCTTTGGTTGCTTTTGCAGTATGCTTTGAGTCATTGTCCATCTGCACTGTGAAGCGCCGTCCAATGAGTTCTGCAGCATTTGGCTGAATGTGAGCAGATAATATTGCCCGAAACACTTCAGAATTCATCCTGCTGCTTTTGTCAGCAGTCACATCATCAATAAATACAAGACAACCAGTTCCATTGGCAGCCATACATGCCCACGCCATGACACTACCACCACCAAGCTTCACTGATGAGGTGGTATGCTTAGGATCATGAGCAGTTCCTTTCCTTCTCCATACTCTTCTCTTCCCATCACTCTGGTACAAGTTGATCTTGGTCTCATCTGTCCATAGGATCTTGTTCCAGAACTGTGAAGGCTTTGTTAGGTGTTGTTTGGCAAACTCTAATCTGGCCTTCCTGTTTTTGAGGCTCACCAATGGTTTACATCTTGTGGTGAACCCTCTGTATTCACTCTGGTGAAGTCTTCTCTTGATTGTTGACTTTGACACACATACACCAACCTCCTGGAGAGTGTTCTTGATCTGGCCAACTGTTGTGAAGGGTGTTTTCTTCACCAGGGAAAGAATTCTTCGGTCATCCACTACAGTTGTTTTCCGTGGTCTCCCGGGTCTTTTGGTGTTGCTGAGCTCACCGATGCGTTCCTTCTTTTTGAGAATGTTCCAAACCGTTGTTTTGGCCACACCTAATGTTCTTGCTATCTCTCTGATGGGTTTGTTTTTTTTCTTCAGCCTAATGATGGCTTGCTTCACTGATAGTGACAGCTCTTTGGATCTCATCTTGAGAGTTGACAGCAACAGATTCCAAATGCAAATAGCACACTTGAAATGAACTCTGGGCCTTTTATCTGCACATTGTAATTGGAGTAATGGGGGAATATCACACACCTGGCCATGGAACAGCTGAGAAGCCAATTGTCCCATTACTTTTGGTACCTTAACAAGTGGGAGGCACATCTGCAAACTGCTGTAAATCCTACACCGTTCACCTGAGTTGGATGTACATACCCTCAGATTAAAGCTGACAGTCTGCAGTTAAAGCACATTGTGTTTGTTTCATTCCAACTCCATTGTGGTGGTGTATAGAGCCAAAGATGTTATAATTGTGTCGACGTCCCAATATTTCTGGACCTGACTGTATATATATCTATATGTTTGGAGTGGGGGCCTGGTGTGTGTGCCAGTATCTGTGGGGGGTCATGGTTTGTGTATACAGAAATGGCCTTAAAAAACACTTCCTTTAGTGTCTTGATCCTGGGTGTGTGACTTGTGTGGCGCAATGAATGGCGTTAACAGACTAGAAAATGCAACACTCAGATCAGACACTTACACCTTTATTCTTCTATTAGACTTGCATCAGGTTTCGCAGCCTCTGTATTACTACACTTTATTTTATGACTGTCCCCTTCATGACATTGTCAAAAGGATAGAATATGGATGCCTTTAAAATTCCCCCCCCCACCTGGAAAAATTTCTGCGGACGCCCATGAGCTCATGGATACTGCCCCAGCTTACGGATATACTGCCCCAGCTCATAGATATGCCCCAGCTCATGGATATACTGCCCCAGCTCATGGATATACTGCCCCAGCACATGGATATACTGCCCCAGCACACCTCCTGCGCCGCGTGTTCGCTCCTCTGAGCGTCCGGCGGCGTGCAGCTTGGGCGCTCGCCTGGGGGAGCCACGTGACCAGCCGCAATTGGCTGGTGACGTGTTTCCCCCAGGCGAGCGCCGAAGCTGCATAGCTTCGGACGCTCGCAGGGAGCGAACACGCGGCGCAGGGTGAGACACCGCCCTTAGGGTGACGGTGTCACCCTAAAAGGCAGGTGTTACCTGGTGCGGGCCGTACCCCCCGCCCCCACGTAGCGACGCCCCTGGGTCACCGTATTATGCCAAATTTGGAGTCGCCAAAACAGTTATCAGATGTTGGAGAAAACCGCTGAATTACGCTGATAACTGCCAAACTGGTATCCGCCAATGCCGCCGAACTGCTGGAAGAATACCCATCAAACCGAACTCAACCAAAAAGGTAAACTACCATCAAGAGAGTAAAAGGAGAAAATGCCAACTTGATAAGGGATTAAACCCACAATAGATGAACAAGACGACGGTAAAATGTGTCGGTAACAGAAAACCTGCAGGCGAACATTATCCGGTTTACCCTCTCCATTTCACCGTCAGATACGGAATAGAGACGTTAGAATGCAACAAAATGATATAAGAGAGATCTAGGTCTGCGGTGCTTCAATTCAGAGCGCCCCTCCCCCATACAACACTATATGCCATAAGTATAACATAAAATGTGAAGAGAACAACACATATAAGATAATAAAACATACAAGTAAAGTGTATGAATGGGATACAATACGTCCGGTCTGTCAAACTCTGCCCCCCCCCCCCGATGTGTATTGCCTACAATTCCCAGAATCCTTTCAATGCCATAGAAGGCCAGAGAATCATGGGAGTTGTAGTTCAGAAACATCTGGGGGGCGGAGTTTGACAGCCCTGCAATAGATATAACATATATAACAGCTCCAGAAGACCAGTAAACATTACAACACGTTAAACAGGTGTGAACAAACAAGCGCAGATAAGTGATACCTTCTAAGCATAATAAAGCGCAGGGTGCAGCGACAGGAACCAACACCCCACCGTTCTGCCGGCTAGGACCACCCTCATTCAAGGGGCGATAATATGCCCCTTTACCTCCATTAATGTCTGATATTCAGCCCTTTGATGCTCCTTTAGATCGTAAGCTCACTGGAACAGGCTTCTCTTTCTGATCTATGTTATTGTTCGGAGTATTTTGTCTTACCTGTTGTACAGCGCTGCAGAGTATGTCGGTGCTATAGAAGTAATTGAGCGTTGTCTGCTGAAATTATTGGAGGAAAAGCACAGATCACGATAAAACCTACCTTTTCTGATGGAAACAGAGCGGCTGGCTAGTGTGAGGCCTCCTCTGTGCGCCCCTCCCTCCCCCCAGGCAACACACACACACACACACACACGACACACAGGAAACCTCCACCCCTCCCTCTGTATCTGGCAGCGAGCGCTAAACACTGAGCCTTAAGCAGCCAGATAACAAATCCTCCTCAGCATGATGCACAGCCCTCTCTGGGAGCATTCACGTGGCTGCAGAGACCTTGGCGCTGCGACGGATCGGATTGAGAGCTGGTGTCCTGGGGGCATTTTCTATAAACTGGCAGAAAAATGGTTTTAATTCCAGGTTCTTTAGGTCTCGGCGTAGATGCCTCTTCACTTCTTTCAGTTCTAAATGTTAAAGCTGACGGAGAAATGGAGCTCCGTGATACAGTATTGTGCAGCGTGTATGAGCACATCACAGAATCCACAGCAATAAAACTCACAGTAATGTGCAGCGTGTATGAGCATATCACAGAATCCACAGCAATAAAACTCACAGTAATGTGCGGTGTGTATGAGCGTATCACAGAATTCACAGCAATAAAACTCACAGTAATGTGCAGTGTGTATGAGCGTATCGCAGAATCCACAGCAATAAAACTCACAGTAATGTGCTGTTAAATTACAAGCGTATCACAGAGCTCCACAGCAATAAAACTGATAGGAGGTTATTAAGAGAGATCCGAAATGTAACCGGACACTGAATTTCAGTGTACGGGCACATTTCGGGGCCATTCGGGTATTCAGATAGCAGGCAATTTGCCAAATTTGGGCGAATTGCTTGCACGTACGGTGCCTGTTCGAGGGCAGTGAAATCCCCAATAGAGAAGCAATGGTTAATCTATTCAGAGACACTGAACAGCAGAGAAATGTCAGTGAAATGCCCTGCTATTCGGCAGGTTTATTCAGGCGAATCCCATAGGCTTCAATATTAAAAATATTCCCGTTTTAATTCAATATCTAATAAACCGTTCATTATAATATTCTGCCGTAAAGTCTCTTTAGATTTCGATTTTTTTAGGATCTTTTTAGGCATTCTTTGGGATTTTTTTTGTCAATTTTTCTTTCATTTTGGTTTTCAATCGTTTTTTCATTTTTCTGTGACAGCTCTTTTTATTATCATTCATTGGATTTTATGTGTAAATTAGACATTTTCGTTCAGTAGTTTTTTTTGCAAACAGCGTTTCGAATTTCAAACTTTCAAGCAAACTGGGTTTTTTTTCACCCCATTCGTCTGCGTGTCAGCTTTTTCCGGCGGTTGCTCTGCACTGTGATAGGCAGCTGCTCGGATTTTTCCACTGTGTTTGGATTGGTTTTTGCAGCGGTTTCTGATGGTTTGCGGTGAGTATTCGGAGAGTGTTCTGCGGGTTTGCGGTGAGTATTCCCTGCATTACGGGGGCCCTGTGGTGCTTGCTGTATACACCGCAGGGTTGGCGAACTAGGAATCGTCGAATCGCCCCGAATTGCAGGGAAAGAAAAGTCACCGAACGTGCAGTGACTTTTCGGATATCTCTGAGTATCCCTGATAGAAAAATGTCGGCAGATAAGAACCTTTCGGCCCATCTAGTCTGCCCAATTACATGGATACTTTACCTGGATTTATCTTTTGTTTAGGATAGCCTTATGCCTATCCCATGCTTGCTTAAATTCAATCACTGTTTAGCCTCTACCACTTCAACTGGAAGACTGTTCCATGTATCCACCACCCTCTCAGTAAAATAATGCTTCCTGATGTTACTTTTAAACCTTTGCCCCTCTAATCTAAGACTATGTCCTCTTGTTTTGCTACTTTGTTTCCTTTTAAATATACTCCCTTCCTCTACCTTGTGGATTCCCTTTACGTATTTAAATGTTTCTATCATATCTCCTCTGTCTCGTCTTTTTTCCAAGCTGTACATGTTAAGATCATTAAAGCCTTTCCTGGTAACTTTTCTCCTTCAAGCCGTACACCATTTTAGTAGCCCTTCTCTGAACTCTCTCTAAGATGTCTATATCCTTCTGGAGATACGGTCTCCAGTACTGCACACAGTACTCCATATGGGTGTATATGAGCTCCACAGAGCCGGAACCGCCACAAAATACAGACTGAACACATCAGAAAAAGCCGAAGAACCATCGAACACTGCACAGACCAGCTGCCAGAAAAAGCCAAGCAGGCGAACGGGTAAAAAAATTTAAAGTGTGAAAATTGAAACGCTGTTTGTAAAAAAACTACTCAACGAAAATGCCTGGAATTTACATATAAGATCCAATGAATGATAATAAAAAGGTCTGTTACAGAAAAAAGATAAACCGATATAAAAAAAAAAGAAAAAACAAATTGTCCAAAAAAATTCGGAAAAATGCCTAAAAAAACCTAAAAAAAAATCAATAGATAAAGAGACTTTGCTACAGATTAAAATAATAAACGGTTTATTAGATATTGCATTAAAACAAGAATATTTTTTAACATTGAAGCCTATGAGATTCGCCTGAATAAATCTGTCAAATGAAACCACTGAACATCAGGGCATTTCACTGTCATTTCTCTGCTGTTCGGTGTCTGTGAATAGATTAGCCATTGCTTCTCTATGGGGGATTTCACTGCCGTCGAACAGGCACTGTACGAGCAGGCAATTTGCCAAACTTTGGCGAACTGTCTGCTCTCTGAATAGCTGGATGACCCAGAAATGGCACCGTACGGGGAAATTCCCTGTTCGGTGACATTTCATGGCCAGATCGGCTCTAGGTTAATAATCCCTTACATTCTCAGGTTCAGAGAGGAAGATAGTTGAACACTAGAAGGGTCTAACGGTCTCTGGGTCCCTTGTTAGAGCACCGCGCTTGCCGCACCTGCGCCAGTGCCCTTACTTGTTCGTAGACGGATCCCCAGATCCAGTAAGATCCTCCAGATTTAGCGTACAGTGCAGCCATGTGTTTTGTTTCTGGAAAAAGGATTAATGGAAAATGTTCTTTTTTTCATCGCATTCTCGTTCGTCTATGTCAATGACTATGAATAGGTTTGTGTTGTCTTCACTAACCAATAACCATTATGTAGTCTGTGATGTTTTGTACTTTCTCCAAAAAGTAATGTCGCCCACGTTTATCTGTGTTTACAGTAGGCTTGTGCACCGATTTTTTTTTCGGTTCGATTCGGTTCGATTTGTTCGGATGTTTAAACTTTGATTCGGCTCGTTTCGACCGATTTCTGTTTCGATTCGGTTCGGCTCGACTCGTTTTTCGTGTACATTTTTTTTTTCGGAATAGCGACCATTTTTCGTGTTTTCGTGTCACTTTGCTCGTTTTTTGTATCAACTTTTCGTGATTTCGGAACGTCTGTTCTCCTCGTTTCAAAGCTGTCTAACTCTATTCGTTTTGATGTAAACTACTATGGTTTACTTTTTTATACTTTATATATTTTTTTATAATAAATTTTTGGTTTGTTTTTCGGATCCGATAATTCATTCTGTCGATACGATAATTCTGGCGATTCTATCGTGTTTTTTTTTAATTAAATAAAGATCCTTTTTTTCTTATGAATATACATTTCACAACTTTATTTAATCACATTAAAAAAATGGTATGAAAGCCAAGGAACAAAAAAAAAATGAACAAAACGATTTAAAAAACGCTAAAAACTGACCCGAATGGTCTGACTTTAAAAAAAAAACCAGAACAAAAAAGGTTTTAAAACGGAAAAATAGTTGATCAAAATGATCTGAAATGAAAAAAAATAAAAATAAAATGATTTAAAACAGACAAAAAAATAAATTAACCCTTTCGCTGCTGGGGTATTTCACGGCTTCCCTTCACGCCTGTGTGCGGCACTGCGGTCTGCTGCTGAGCTAATTTTTAACAGTTTCGCTCCTCTTGTTTAAACGCGTTTTGAAGCCTTCTTTTATAATATGACCCAGACATGTTATATATCGTTCTTTCCTGCAGACTCGGCAGATGATTCATAATATATCATTATCATATGTATACGTCATGTCCTGTCTGTATATTATAACAAAAAATGCAATAAAATTAGAATTTTCAATGTTTGTTTTACAAGGTGTAAAGTGTTTTTTTTTCACATTTTAACATGCGAGTGTTTGCGGTTATATTTTATGAGTTGCGTTTGTTAAAAAAAATTGAAAAGGGGACTTGTTATATTTTTTTGGGTGAAAATTACACTATTTTTAACAAACGCACCCCATACAAAAATCCTTAGTGCAGCATCATTGTTCACATTATAATTGAAATGGGAACAATATTGCTGCATTAACCAAACAAAACAAAAAACCTGTTTATTTTTTTTTATATTTAAATTTTTTATAATTTTTAACATTGTCATGTTTGGTATTGTTGGAAAGGCCATGCTCTGGTCGATCCAAAGATACCAAACATTAACCAACCGATAGCTGCCGCGGATCGGGAGATAGGGGGTTCCAATGAACCCCCTATCTCCACCATTGGTCGCAGTTAGGGGTTAACTCCAGAACTGACGTCATTGTGACGAGGTCTTGGGACTGTCAGCAGCTGCCGTTCCCCCACGCTGTTGTCTTCCTGCAAAGACGTGACCATGTTGGCGGGCAGCGTCTTAGCGGGCAGCGGTGGGAGAGAGAGAGCTCATAGCTGGGAGGAGATGTTGCGTGAAGCTGCAAACAGGGACAAATAAACTAGACCTGAGCCGCACTAAGGATCTTTGGGTTTTGTCGGAGAAGACTTCACGTGGTGCTGCCATCAATATTTTTTGATAAATTCTTGGTTATACAATAAATGTGACTGTGGACAAAAATCCGTGTTGTTGTGACATCGCCTAAGCTTAACAAAACCATGCCACGGTAATCAAATCTCAAGGCAGTACAACAAGGTTGTGTTAGTGTGTGACATTTTTTGGCCAGGCAGGAAGTGTAGAATGTGCACAGTCACATTCATGGCCACAAATATGTTGACAAATTTATGACAAAGGGTCCATAGAAATGTCAATAAATTTATGTACATATAATTTTAACAGTGTGGAAACCAAGCAATACATATTAACTTATTAAGTAAGGAAAAGCAACGCACACAAACAGGAAAATATAGAAAAAAATATAAAATTTATTTACAACATGGGGAAGGGAAGGGAACATGCCAAGGATGGCAAACTGCCCAACAGGGGCACAAACAACACAAACAAACATAGTGTAGTGGAAATAGACTGGAAGATGGCCTCCATTGTAAGCCAGGCGAACATCTTGTTCAGAATATTGGTTCACTTGAGATAATAATTAGGCAGTTTTTAGTTGAAATTAGAAGCAGGCATACATAGAAACTTAGGAATGTGCTGAGATTGGAAGAAAAACAATCAAAGCGCTGAGAAAGGTCTCTGCTGTTTTCGACACAGAGAAAGGATACATCAAGGTCGTTGGGGCCCGCAGAAATACAAAGGAGTATAGAGATCAGACCAGGTGCCTTTAGTAACAAATGAGTGAAGACGCTAGGGAACGGGGCGCAGCCCGGAACAGTGGGAGCAACTAATTATGATTCACTGAAACTAACATGAAGTTTGCCAATTTACAGCCAAATTAATGAAATGTCTTTTGTATTAGCCAAAGGGAGGTACTAACCCACGTGGGGTGGAATAGCGTAACCGGGAGGTGGGCTAATTGGGATGTACCTAATCATGTATTTTGAGGTATAAAATCTCATGTCACTGTGAAAATCGCTGCTCATTCTTTGCGATTGAATCCTGTTTGAGCATCTGTTGTGATATCACAAAGTTTGCCTTTCCTGAAGAGACTCGTGTTCAGACAATCCTTACTCGTGTCCGGTCCGGCCTCGTCTTGAGTGAACCTGCAGATTCCGGTTACATTTCGGGAGGAGGCTGGTCTTACTGCCGCTCCAGGATGTCAGCGGCATTGCTTATATGCTCCCGCAATTCCTGGAGCAGTTCCTGGATGGAATCAATAGTTGTAACAGCCAGCCTTAGCTCGCCGATCGCCTCCCGATTTATTATCCTGACACTGGAGGACGTGTCCGGTCTGGCTTCTCCTTCTATATATCCAATAAATGAAAGAAGGAAAATACAGTAAGTAAAGCAGGTTTCTATTTTTGACTGAAAGTCTTGAAAAAATATAACAGTAGTATATACCAGTGCTGGCTGCCTCCTGAGGCTCTGACTCCTCCTCCGACTCCTCCTCCTCCTCCTCCACCACCACCGTCAGCATCTCACCCGGTGCTATATCTAAGAAATTAAAGAAATAAAAAATACAGCAAACAACAAAACTGATTTATTTTTGAACAAAAGTCGATGCAAAATACAACAGTAAAAAAAAAAACCTGGACTCGCGGCCTCCTGCTGCGGCTCCGGCTCCCTCTCTCCATCGCCCTCCTCCTGCTCCTCCTCCTGCTCCTCCTCTTCCTCCTCCTGCTCCTCTTGTGCTATACATAAAAAAATTTAATTAAAATACAGTAAACAATTTTTTTTTCTGTTTTTGACCAAAAGTCGTTGCAAAATAAAACAGTATATACCAGCGCTGGTGGTCGCCCGTGGCTCCTCCTCCTCCTCCACTGAGGCACTGGTGCCCGCCGGGGCAGATGCTGCCTTCTTCCTGTCTTCTGCCAAATCCAAAAAATAACATGTAAATAATGCAGACTGGAAAAAATGGTATATCTATACAATATATTGCCGAAAGTATTGCGACACCCCTCCACTACCCCACGACCAGCTTGACCCCCCACTACTCCCATCTCATAGTTCTAAAGTCACAAAATATTTATTTATTTCCTCTGTACATAGACATATTACCGTTCAATTATATATTTTTTTCAGAAGTAAACATTACGTTTATTCAATAAAAACTATTATTTGTGTTGTGTGCGTACAAAATGCATTGTGCTGACTGCTTTTAGTTATTTTATAGAAGGCCTCAGCCTCAGTTTCACTTTCAGTTTCTGCGAATAAAACTGTGGATATTGCAGAAACAACAGAAATCCGCCATTTTGTTTTGAAATTTGCATCAAAAGCGTTCAATAATGACACTGCTGCAGCAAACTGAATTGCTGCGCTGCAACAATTCAGCAGCTGCTGAGGATGTATTGAACGCGGCTCTGTTTGGATGCACTTTCAGAACAACTACATGTCCCATCCTACCACTTAGCAGAGACGCAGAGATTTTTGTTGATGCGCAGATGGGAGCCAATATTGGCCAAGCTGTGGGTCTTCTCGTATGCATCACTCAATCACACAACAACCCCCCCCCAGCACACTACAGTACACACAGTGCCAAAAGAAATCCAGCATTGTAACTTCATCTACATACATCAAATGTTACATTTTTCACGAATACGTAAAATCACAAAAAGGAAGAGCTATGGCAAAAATGCATGTAAGACGAGTTGTGAAAACGCAAAGCTATACACAATCACATTGCATGAAAAAAGGACTAGATAAATCAACGTATTTCTGTGCACATTAGCACATGCAAGCACATTATTATTATATTATACAGGATTTATATAGCGCCAACAGTTTGCGCAGCGCTTTACAATATAACATGACACTTACGTTTGGCTATGATGCGACGGATGTGCCTCAGCTGCTCCTCCTCGCGTACCTTGAGGTCGGACCAGCGTTTTCGGAGCTGGTCCTTCGTCCGGTCCTTCCCGAACAGCTCCAGGATGGTGGTGCGAACCTTATCGAGGATACGGTCCTTTCTTGCGTTATTCTTTCTGCCGTAAGGGCCCTTATGGCAGTCGTAATCTCGTCTGTCAAAGATCCAGACCAGCTCCAGCATCTCGTCAAATGCCATGTTGCTGGCCCGCTTCTTCCTGGGTGGTGGTGTTTCATGGGTGCAAGAAGATGAGGAGGTGTCTGAATGGCACTCGTCTCTTGCAGTCATGACGAATAATAAAAACAATATTTTTTGGCCTGTCCAAAAAGTTGTCAAAAAACTGGCTCAATAAAGTTACGACATCCGCGCGCACGCATGCGCGACCCGCGGACGAATCGGATCCGACTACGAAGGAATTATCGTATCGACAGAATTATCGGATCATTGGAAACAAAAAAAACAAGTGATACGCATTTACAAATACAAAATTTACAGAATCAGCGATATAACCGAGAATAGTTAAATATACGATGTCCAGAATTACCGAAATGGAACCGAAATCATGAATGGAACCGAAATCATGAATAGAGCGAAAATAAATTTCGATTTGACACATTTCAAGTCCATTCGAAAATTCCGAAAATATTTTGTTTCGGCTCGGAAAACTTTTCGGATCTGTCGGTTTTTGGGTCCGATCCGATTCGGAAAATCGGCCGCATCCGAAAACACGAATCGGGAAATTTCGTGAAAATTGCGAAATTCCGAAACCCGAAACGCACATCCTTAGTTTACAGTATATGAGGACTGTGTCGCTTTAAACCTGCCACTCTGGAATATCAGGCTTCCAGCAGCTGGTGCAGGGAGAAAATAAAGAAAAACCTGCAGCTCAAACCTCTGTAACTCGATTTGGCAGTAGATGGTGCCATCTAGAGGCCAAATAGGTTATTTACAGTAATAACTATTACTGTATAATTATTTTACAAAAAACACTGGTTTCTGACAATGTTTTCTTTTTGGAAAATCACTTGGTAGTGAAGGGGTTAATGTTACAGTTAAAATGACTAAACCCTTGATATGAATCAGGTGTAAATGAATGCGGGACGATTTCATCTGGGTGATTGTTTTTGCTTATTTTGACTAGATTAGAGTCTGACTCAGATTCGAGAACATTATTTTTTCTTTGATTCCGCGAGAGAGGGTTGGATTTGGGAAAGTGAGAATGCATCTCCTGAGAGCAAGTGTGTGTATGAGGGTTGTGGAGTGTTATGAAACAAAATTCCTATTCATATTTACCAAGACATGCAATTTAGATATTTGGTTTTCCATCATGTAAGGCATTGTGCAGCGCTACGCTAGCAGAGATAAATGAAGACATCATACACAAATTTCGTTCTTCAAATATCTGGTATTCCTTTGTTAGATCAGCTCTTTTATACAAAAAGGGATATACAAAAAAAATATAAAAATTGCAGATTTACAAGCCAATAGGCTATTCCCAACGTCACAGATAATTACCATAGTTGAACCTACAAAACCTATTCATCATATATGGTTATACCTTGACAGGACAAAGAGATATCTTTTTGTCTTCTTCTGCCCAGCAACTCGAATGGGGGAAGGGGGGAGCTGTCTGGGCAGGAGCTTGTCTGTATTCCACATTCTTAAGCTTCAAGAGGATATTGTTAGCAAGCATTTTAAACTGAGCTAAAGGGGGCATGTTAACTATGGGAAGCTTTCATATGTGCTTAAGATACAAGGAATTAAAAGATAATTATTTTACATGGAGTAAATCTGAACACAAGGAAACACACAGATATAGATCTAACTCATGCTAATTATTAGATAGATGTTTGTTTAGAAGGTAATTTATTATTTTTCTTGTTTGTGGCATTCATTTGGGAAATGGGAGTTAGTAGTTATTCAGGTGTTTTGATATTTGGCCTAGGTCCCTACGTTTGGTTCACTAGGAGAGTGAACCTAGATTCTTAATTCAGAGAAGTGTCTTTTATGCTCATAAAGGGCTTCCTCTCCTGTATTGGTAAATCCAGTACACTGATAAAAGTAGTGTGGCATTTCAGGATTATCTTTCCTGCCTCGACGTACTCAAGTGTACAACTCCTCTGAAGGTACCAGGACATGCAGGGTTATTCAGAGAAAGGTGAAAACCAGGAAAAACGGCAGGAGAAGAGAACAATCTAGACCAAATAGTCGATTTGGAACGTGAGATAAATGGGAGAATTTTTCTGGTTTGGCTAATTTTACCTAGAATTTTCACTTCACCAGTCATTCTCCTGGTTTTCACCTCTCACTGAATAACCCTGTAAATATCGCCATACCCATAACCCTAGGTTTTCTCCTCCCTGTAGTAGTTTTTCCTTGTCCTGGTGGTTATTTTCCACACCAACTCTTTTTTTCCAGCCCTCCCTTTGGTGTGATGCCTATACAGGTCTTGAGCCCACACGGGAGTCCAGTGCACTTATCGATTTTTATGGAGTTTAGCGTAGGAATGTAATATGGGGGAGGTGTATGGATTAAAAACTATTTAGATGCTCCGAATGTGGAAAATGTTATACGGGGGCCTCACATTTTGCAAGACATAAAATGATTCACACAAGATAAAAACTTACCATTCACTAGGGAATAGTGCCCTAACTGTAGCGTTCGGGTGAGTAAGCGTTAAAGCCAGGATAAGTGACTTTCTCTGGTGTGAAACCGTTTATGTTTTCCAAGATGAAAGGCCCAAGTGAAAGATTTCCCAATTCAGTGGAACTAAATGGTTTTTCTCCTGTGTGAATCTTTTTATGGGCTGCAAGAGATGATTTGTAGGCAAAACATCTCCCACAGTCATTACAATTAAATGGTTTTTCTCCTGTGTGATGCCTTTTATGTGTTGCAAGAGATGAAGCCTGGGTAAAACATTTCCCACATTCAGCGCATGTAAATGGTTTTTCTCCTGTGTGAATCCTTTTATGGTCTGCAAGAGATGTGGAATGAGAGAAGCATGTCCCACATTCAGAGCACTTGAATAGTTTTTCTCCTGTGTGAATCCTTTTATGTGTTGAAAGAGATGACGCCTGGGTAAAACATTTCCCACAGTCATTGCAATTAAATGGTTTTTCGCCTGTGTGAATTCTTTCATGTGTTGCAAGATGTGAGGCATGCATAAAACATTTCCCACATTCATTGCATTCAAATAGGTTTTCTCCTTTGTGAATCCTCAAATGTCCTGCAAGATATGAAGCGTGAGTGAAACATTTCCCACATTCAGGGCATTTAAATGATTTTTCTCCCGTGTGAATTTTTCTATGTTTAGCAAGTTGAGAGGCCCAAATACAACCTTTCCCACATTCAGGGCATTTAAACGGTTTTTCTCCTGAGTGAATCTTTCTATGTTTTGCAAGATAAGAGGCCTGGCTAAAACATTTCCCGCATTCAGGGCATTTAAATGGTTTTTTGCCTGTGTGACTCTTCTCATGTTTTTTATCAGAAATACTGTCTACAAACCTTTCCCCAAATTCAGGGCATGAGATGGATTGTCCTTCATTGTGAACATGTTGGTGTTTAAGGTCTGACTCGGCAGAGGAATTCTCTCCACAAAACATAATAGAAAATTGTTCTTCTTTGCTATTTGTTTCGTGTATCACATGGTCAGAATCCGAATATGAGACTTTCCCCATTTCAGAAGAAGGCGCCGAATGTCCTTTATAAACTGGATTCTGAGTAAGGGGATCTGTATAATATATCCTGTGATCTGGCTTTCTGGATTCTATTAAGGACTCGCTATGGTTTATTTCCACTGGGTTTGGATTGGATTTTACATATTCTCCATTATTATCAGCTGAGCATTCAGTCTGTGTATGTTCTGGGGGTTCATACATGTCACTGTCTGGGAGATTTCCTTCGTCACATGAGGCCAGTTCCTCCTTAATGACAACAGATATATAATCATTCTTTAATTGTTCTGGAAGGGAGATATCTTCTCCATCTGAGCCTGATTCTGCTCCTGTATCTGTCATATTGTCTTCTTCACATGAGTCTGATTCCTCCTTAATGTCAGCAGATGGATATTCAGTCTGTGTATGTTCTGGGGGTTCATACATGTCCCGGTCTGTGAGATTTCCTTCTCCATATGTGGGTGATTCCTCCTTAATGTCAGTAGATGGATATTCAGTCTGTGTATGTTCTGGGGGTTCATACATGTCGCTGTCTGTGAGATTTCCTTCTCCATATGTGGGTGATTCCTCCTTAATGTCAGTAGATGGATATTCAGTCTGTGTATGTTCTGGGAGGGGAGAAATGTCAGGATGTGAGATATCTCCTTCTCCATGTGACTCGGATTCTGCCCCTGTATAAGTAGAGGTATATTGTGTCTGTGTATGTTCTGGGGGTTCATACATGTCGCTGTCTGGGAGATTTCCTTCGTCACATGAGGCCGGTTCCTCCTTAATATCAGGGGGTGAATATTCTGGGGTTCTGTGATTGGATAAATCTCTTTCTCTGGGACGTGTCTTTCTTCAGACGCCAGAGATTCTCGCTCTGTGTATGTTGCAGATTCAGCTCGTCCTTTTCTCGTCTTGTTCAGATCCTTTTCCACATTATTGCTTAGAATTTCACTTCCATTTTCACATCCAATATCCCATAAAGAAACCGCAGCGTGAAATTCACCCCATACAGATTTATCTATTGGAGGGAAAATCACATGAACACGTGAGACGTTCATTCAGGAACACGTCTATTACACGGCACAGCCAACATTTCAGGGGATTATTGGGACACGTTGCTCTGGGATTGGACACAAACATTATGAGAATTAAAGCATCTCTTACCCGGTGTAATAACAGGCTGGTGATCCTCCATCATGAGGTCCTCATAGAGCTCCTTGTGTCGCTCCACATACTCCCACTCCTCCATGGAGAGATAGACAGTGACATCCTCACAGCGTATAGGAACCTGACACACACAATGACACAGTCACCATCCAGACACATGCCTTGGTGTTAGCGTATAATGTCCCATTCCCAGCAGCCTCACCTCTCCAGTCAGCAGACGGATGATCTGATTGCTCAGCTCCAGGATCTTCTCATGGTTTTGCTCATGGATTCCTGAGTGAGGTTGAGGCTCCGTATTGAAGCTTTGGCTCCTGCCGTGTCCTTCTGATATTTGGTGACGGCTGCTGTCACTGACCATCTCATGGATCTTCACCACCATATGACCCTAAACATTGAGAGTGACCCCAATATAGAGAGGTATAAACATGTCGCCCCCCCCCTGGCCCCCCCATGCTTTTGTGTATGTGTCAGTGTGTTATCTCCATAGTGTGCTGTATGGTGTGCTGGAACCTTTATTTACACATGAATCTACTACTGATCTGCCTCTGAAATGTCTCCTGGGTCACACAGCTCCAGGGGGATTTAATATCAGCAGCAATATGGAATCTCATGGGATCTCTTACCTCTCCAGTCAGCAGAAAGATCATCTCCAGAGTTAGATCCAGGATCCTCTGGCTCAGCGGATCCCTGGCTGTGAGTGGATTCATTATCACAGGTTACCTGGGCGGCCGGATCTTTTAGAAAGGGAAAAAAATTCTGCATTGGAAATAAAATCCTGAGTTCTATACATGAGTATACGGGGAATTAGCGGATCCTGAGCTCTATATATAAGTATACGGGGAATTAGCGGATCCTGAGCTCTATATATGAGTATACGGGGAATTAGCGGATCCTGAGCTCTATATATAAGTATACGGGGAATTAGCGGATCCTGAGCTCTATATATGAGTATACGGGGAATTAGAGGATCCTGAGCTCTATATATGAGTATACGGGGAATTAGAGGATCCTGAGCTCTATATATGAGTATACGGGGAATTAGAGGATCCTGAGCTCTATATATGAGTATACGGGGAATTAGAGGATCCTGAGCTCTATATATGAGTATACGGGGAATTAGAGGATCCTGAGCTCTATATATGAGTATACGGGGAATTAGCGGATCCTGAGCTCTATATATGAGTATACGGGGAATTAGCGGATCCTGAGCTCTATATATGAATATACAGGGAATTAGAGGATCCTGAGCTCTATATATGAGTATACGGGGAATTAGCGGATCCTGAGCTCTATATATGAGTATACGGGGAATTAGCGGATCCTGAGCTCTATATATGAGTATACGGGGAATTAGAGGATCCTGAGCTCTATATATGAGTATACGGGGAATTAGAGGATCCTGACCTCTATAGTATCTATATAGTATATATGAGTATACGGGGAATTAGAGGATCCTGAGCTCTATATATGAGTATACGGGGAATTAGCGGATCCTGAGCTCTATATATGAGTATACGGGGAATTAGAGGATCCTGACCTCTATATATGAGTATACGGGGAATTAGAGGATCCTGAGCTCTATATATGAGTATACGGGGAATTAGCGGATCCTGAGCTCTATATATGAGTATACGGGGAATTAGCGGATCCTGAGCTCTATATATGAGTATACAGGGAATTAGAGGATCCTGAGCTCTATATATGAGTATACGGGGAATTAGCGGATCCTGAGCTCTATATATGAGTATACGGGGAATTAGTGGATCCTGAGCTCTATATATGAGTATACGGGAATTAGAGGATCCTGAGCTCTATATATGAGTATACGGGGAATTAGCGGATCCTGAGCTCTATAAATGAGTATACGGGGAATTAGCAGATCCTGACCTCTATATATGAGTATACGGGGAATTAGCGGATCTGAGCTCTATATATGAGTATACGGGGAATTAGAGGATCCTGAGCTCTATATATGAGTATACGGGGAATTAGTGGATACTGAGCTCTATATATGAGTATACGGGGAATTAGAGGATCCTGAGCTCTATATATGAGTATACAGGGAATTAACGGATCCTGAGCTCTATATATGAGTATACGGGGAATTAGAGGATCCTGAGCTCTATATATGAGTATACGGGGAATTAGTGGATCCTGAGCTCTATATATGAGTATACATACACGCAATCCCAGCTCTGATCTGCAGCTAGGGTTGCCACCTGTCCAGTTTTCACCGGGACAGTTCGGGCTTGTAATCACGTGTTCGGGTTTCACCCTCCCATCCGGACACAGGATTCAGACCGGACCAGGCCCGCACTGAATAGCAGTGAGGGTTTGTGTGAGGGTATACCTGTGTCATCTGTGTGTCGGAGTGTATACCGGTGTATAACTTATAGTCTGAGTGTGTCTGTGTTTGTGTCTCAAGATACCGCACATTCACAAAATGTGGGTCTGGGGGTCCTTGTAGAATGTATGAGCAAGTGGTGACCCCCCCCCCAACTCAAAGATTCAGAGAGCTTTATTCCACCCAAGCGGACCAGGCAACGTTTCCACTCATGATGAGTCTGTGTCAGCTTTGCGGCTCAGGATTCGCATCTGGAATCAATATTTAAAAAAACGAAATCCCGACTCGGAGAAGCTGACACGAAGAGAATTTACAAAATCACTTAAAAAAGAATTATTGGTAAAGAATCTATACTCTCGTCTTGTCTCGCAGCGCAGAGGACATCAGGATCCATCACCCCCTCCTGCTTTCTCTTGCGTTAGGGCGCTGAGACAATGCGTGAGTGTCACGGGGTGCTGACCCGGCCGCACAGGCACCGTCTCGGGGAGACCTTCATACGCAAAGCGTATACTCGTCTACATAAACATCGCTCGGCATATCGCTTTAAGTGTTTGGGTTTGGCTTGAAGGAAAGGTGGCGACCCTACCTGCAGCCTGGATCCTCTGCCAGTGTTTATCTCTCTGCTACCGGAAAGTGGTTTCAAACATTCTGGCCTCTTCCTCTTCTCTACAGGAAATTCTATGGTAGAGTTCAAAACACACGAGACAAACTCTGGCTATACAGTTGTCTCCTGTAATGAGCACATTGGATGAGGCTTGTACAGTCAGGGCAAACAATCAAATAAATCCCTTATGTCTTTTAATACTCAGTGGCCGATTAAAAATATATATATACACTGATCAGCCACAGCATTAAATCCGCTGCCAGATGCAGTGAATCACATTGCTTATGTGGTTACATCAATAAATCCTGCCTGTGCCGCCGGGGGTTAATGTGTAAATCCCTCTGGGGTCTGTATGAATAAATCCAGCCCGTGTCACGGGGGTTAATGTGTAAATCCCTCTGGGTCTGTATGAATAAATCCAGCCCGTGCCACCGGGGTTAATGTGTAAATCCGTCTGGGGTCTGTATGAATAAATCCATCCCGTGTCACCGGGGGTTAATGTGTAAATCCCTCTGGGGTCTGTATGAATAAATCCTGCCCGTGCCGCCGGGGGTTAATGTGTAAATCCCTCTGGGGTCTGTATGAATAAATCCAGCCCGTGTCACCGGGGGTTAATGTGTAAATCCGTCTGGGGTCTGTATGAATAAATCCAGCCTGTGCCACCGGGGGTTAATGTGTAAATCCCTCTGGGGTCTGTATGAATAAATCCAGCCCGTGTCACCGGGGTTAATGTGTAAATCCGTCTGGGGTCTGTATGAATAAATCCAGCCCGTGTCACCGGGGGTTAATGTGTAAATCCCTCTGTGTCTGTATGAATAAATCCAGCCCATGCCACCGGGGGTTAATGTGTAAATCCCTCTGGGGTCTGTATGAATAAATCCTGCCCATGCCACGGGGGTTAATGTGTAAATCCCTCTGGGGTCTGTATGAATAAATCCAGCCCGTGTCACCGGGGGTTAATGTGTAAATCCCTCTGGGGTCTGTATGAATAAATCCTGCCCGTGCCACCGGGGGTTAATGTGTAAATCCCTCTGGGGTCTGTATGAATAAATCCAGCCCGTGCCACCGGGGTTAATGTGTAAATCCCTCTGGGGTCTGTATGAATAAATCCAGCCCGTGTCACCGGGGGTTAATGTGTAAATCCCTCTGGGGTCTGTATGAATAAATCCTGCCCGTGCCGCCGGGGGTTAATGTGTAAATCCCTCTGGGGTCTGTATGAATAAATCCAGCCCGTGCCGCCGGGGGTTAATGTGTAAATCCCTCTGGGGTCTGTATGAATAAATCCTGCCCGTGCCACCGGGGTTAATGTGTAAATCCCTCTGGGGTCTGTATGAATAAATCCTGCCCGTGCCGCCGGGGGTTAATATGTAAATCCCTCTGGGTCTGTATGAATAAATCCTGCCCGTGCCGCCGGGGGTTAATGTGTAAATCCCTCTGGGGTCTGTATGAATAAATCCTGCCCGTGCCGCCGGGGGTTAATGTGTAAATCCCTCTGGGGTCTGAATGAATAAATCCAGCCCGTGTCACCGGGGTTAATGTGTAAATCCGTCTGGGGTCTGTATGAATAAATCCAGCCCGTGTCACCGGGGGTTAATGTGTAAATCCGTCTGGGGTCTGTATGAATAAATCCAGCCCGTGCCACCGGGGGTTAATGTGTAAATCCCTCTGTGTCTGTATGAATAAATCCTGCCCGTGCCGCCGGGGTTAATGTGTAAATCCCTCTGGGGTCTGTATGAATAAATCCAGCCCGTGTCACCGGGGGTTAATGTGTAAATCCCTCTGGGGTCTGTATGAATAAATCCTGCCCGTGCCGCCGGGGGTTAATGTGTAAATCCGTCTGGGGTCTGTATGAATAAATCCAGCCCGTGTCACCGGGGGTTAATGTGTAAATCCCTCTGGGGTCTGTATGAATAAATCCTGCCCGTGCCACCGGGGGTTAATGTGTAAATCCCTCTGGGGTCTGTATGAATAAATCCAGCCTGTGCCGCCGGGGTTAATGTGTAAATCCCTCTGGGGTCTGTATGAATAAATCCAGCCCGTGTCACCGGGGGTTAATGTGTAAATCCCTCTGGGTCTGTATGAATAAATCCTGCCCGTGCCACCGGGGTTAATGTGTAAATCCCTCTGGGGTCTGTATGAATAAATCCAGCCCGTGTCACCGGGGTTAATGTGTAAATCCCTCTGGGGTCTGTATGAATAAATCCAGCCCGTGCCACGGGGGTTAATGTGTAAATCCCTCTGTGTCTGTATGAATAAATCCAGCCCGTGTCACCGGGGGTTAATGTGTAAATCCCTCTGTGTCTGTATGAATAAATCCTGCCCGTGCCACCGGGGGTTAATGTGTAAATCCCTCTGTGTCTGTATGAATAAATCCAGCCCGTGCCACCGGGGTTAATGTGTAAATCCCTCTGTGTCTGTATGAATAAATCCAGCCCGTGTCACCGGGGGTTAATGTGTAAATCCCTCTGTGTCTGTATGAATAAATCCTGCCCGTGCCACCGGGGGTTAATGTGTAAATCCGTCTGGGGTCTGTATGAATAAATCCAGCCCGTGTCACCGGGGGTTAATGTGTAAATCCCTCTGGGGTCTGTATGAATAAATCCTGCCCGTGCCACCGGGGTTAATGTGTAAATCCCTCTGGGGTCTGTATGAATAAATCCAGCCCGTGTCACCGGGGGTTAATGTGTAAATCCTCTGGGGTCTGTATGAATAAATCCAGCCTGTGCCGCCGGGGGTTAATGTGTAAATCCCTCTGGGGTCTGTATGAATAAATCCAGCCCGTGTCACCGGGGGTTAATGTGTAAATCCCTCTGGGGTCTGTATGAATAAATCCTGCCCGTGCCACCGGGGGTTAATGTGTAAATCCCTCTGGGGTCTGTATGAATAAATCCAGCCCGTGTCACCGGGGGTTAATGTGTAAATCCCTCTGGGGTCTGTATGAATAAATCCAGCCCGTGTCACCGGGGGTAATGTGTAAATCCCTCTGGGTCTGTATGAATAAATCCAGCCCGTGTCACCGGGGGTTAATGTGTAAATCCCTCTGTGTCTGTATGAATAAATCCTGCCCATGCCACCGGGGGTAATGTGTAAATCCCTCTGGGGTCTGTATGAATAAATCCTGCCCGTGCCGCCGGGGGTTAATGTGTAAATCCCTCTGGGGTCTGTATGAATAAATCCAGCCCGTGTCACCGGGGTTAATGTGTAAATCCCTCTGGGGTCTGTATGAATAAATCCTGCCCGTGTCACCGGGGTTAATGTGTAAATCCCTCTGGGGTCTGTATGAATAAATCCTGCCCGTGTCACCGGGGGTTAATGTGTAAATCCGTCTGGGGTCTGTATGAATAAATCCAGCCCGTGTCACCGGGGGTTAATGTGTAAATCCCTCTGGGGTCTGTATGAATAAATCCAGCCGTGCCACCGGGGTTAATGTCTAAATCCCTCTGGGGTCCGTATGAATAAATCCTGCCCGTGTCACCGGGGGTTAATGTGTAAATCCCTCTGGGGTCTGTATGAATAATCCTGCCCGTGTCACCGGGGGTTAATGTGTAAATCCCTCTGGGGTCTGTATGAATAAATCCAGCCCGTGTCACCGGGGGTTAATGTGTAAATCCCTCTGGGGTCTGTATGAATAAATCCAGCCCGTGTCACCGGGGGTTAATGTGTAAATCCCTCTGGGGTCTGTATGAATAAATCCAGCCCGTGCCACCGGGGGTTAATGTGTAAATCCCTCTGGGGTCTGTATGAATAAATCCTGCCCGTGTCACCGGGGGTTAATGTGTAAATCCCTCTGGGGTCTGTATGAATAAATCCTGCCCGTGCCACCGGGGGTTAATGTGTAAATCCGTCTGGGGTCTGTATGAATAAATCCAGCCCATGCCACCGGGGGTTAATGTGTAAATCCCTCTGGGGTCTGTATGAATAAATCCAGCCCGTGCCACCGGGGGTTAATGTGTAAATCCCTCTGGGGTCTGTATGAATAAATCCAGCCCGTGTCACCGGGGGTTAATGTGTAAATCCCTCTGGGGTCTGTATGAATAAATCCAGCCCGTGTCACCGGGGGTTAATGTGTAAATCCCTCTGGGGTCTGTATGAATAAATCCTGCCCGTGCCGCCGGGGGTTAATGTGTAAATCCCTCTGGGGTCTGTATGAATAAATCCAGCCCGTGTCACCGGGGGTTAATGTGTAAATCCGTCTGGGGTCTGTATGAATAAATCCAGCCTGTGCCGCGGGGGGTTAATGTGTAAATCCCTCTGGGGTCTGTATGAATAAATCCAGCCCGTGTCACCGGGGGTTAATGTGTAAATCCCTCTGGGGTCTGTATGAATAAATCCAGCCCGTGCCACCGGGGGTTAATGTGTAAATCCCTCTGGGGTCTGTATGAATAAATCCAGCCCGTGCCACCGGGGGTTAATGTGTAAATCCCTCTGGGGTCTGTATGAATAAATCCAGCCCGTGTCACCGGGGGTTAATGTGTAAATCCGTCTGGGGTCTGTATGAATAAATCCTGCCCGTGCCACCGGGGGTTAATGTGTAAATCCCTCTGGGGTCTGTATGAATAAATCCTGCCCGTGCCACCGGGGGTTAATGTGTAAATCCCTCTGGGGTCTGTATGAATAAATCCTGCCCGTGCCACCGGGGTTAATGTGTAAATCCCTCTGGGGTCTGTATGAATAAATCCAGCCCGTGCCACCGGGGTTAATGTGTAAATCCCTCTGGGGTCTGTATGAATAAATCCTGCCCGTGCCACCGGGGGTTAATGTGTAAATCCCTCTGGGGTCTGTATGAATAAATCCAGCCTGTGCCGCCGGGGGTTAATGTGTAAATCCCTCTGTGTCTGTATGAATAAATCCTGCCCATGCCACCGGGGGTTAATGTGTAAATCCCTCTGGGGTCTGTATGAATAAATCCAGCCCGTGCCACCGGGGGTTAATGTCTAAATCCCTCTGGGGTCCGTATGAATAAATCCAGCCCGTGCCACCGGGGGTTAATATGTAAATCCCTCTGGGGTCTGTATGAATAAATCCAGCCCATGTCACCGGGGGTTAATGTGTAAATCCCTCTGGGGTCTGTATGAATAAATCCTGCCCATGCCACCGGGGGTTAATGTGTAAATCCCTCTGGGGTCTGTATGAATAAATCCAGCCCATGCCACCGGGGGTTAATGTGTAAATCCCTCTGGGGTCTGTATGAATAAATCCAGCCCGTGCCACCGGGGGTTAATGTGTAAATCCGTCTGGGGTCTGTATGAATAAATCCAGCCCGTGCCACCGGGGGTGAATGTGTAAATCCGTCTGGGGTCTGTATGAATAAATCCAGCCCGTGCCACCGGGGGTTAATGAGTAAATCCCTCTGGGGTCTGTATGAATAAATCCAGCCCGTGTCATCGGGGGTTAATTTTTATTTTTATTTATTTATTTATAAAAGGATTTTACCAGGAAGGATACATTGAGATTTCTCTCGTTTTCAAGTATGTCCTGGGTTCAAGAACATTGAGTGGTTACAAAAATACAAAATAGTAAAATGCAAGAAATTAACACAAAACAAATATACAGATTAACAGAAAAATAAATATGTAGGAAATAAAGTCATTATGTTACATGTTTACAGGTGCATTCTGTATATAGTCATTATGTTACATGTTTACAGGAGCATTCTGTATATAGTCACTATGTTACATGTTTACAGGTGCATTCTGTATTGAGGTATGTTAATAGGGAAGTCTTAAGGGACTTTAGACTGGTGGAAGATTTGACGGTGTCTGGGAGGTTATTCCATATTTGCGGTGCTCTGTAGGAAAATGAGGATCGAGCCATTTTCTTTTTGTATTGCGGTATTGCAAGTAAGGTGCTGGTCCTGGATCTGAGGTTATAGGATGAGGGAACTGCCGGGGGAAGCAGCATATTCAGGTAGGGTGGTAGCTTCCCAGAAAAGCTCTTAAACACCAGGTTGGAAAGGTGAAGGGTGTGTAGCGATGTGTTAAAGTTTACTGTGGCAGTACCCATTTTTAGCCACAAGATGGAGACAATCACGATTAAAGATCCTGGACACTCGAACTACATGTCCCGGCATGCTTTGCGAAGAAACAGGAAGTGGGTGGGTTTGTGGAGACGCTGTACATCCTGCACCTCGTGGAGAACAGGCAGAGCGCGCCAGGGAGCAGAGGAGAGTGGATGCACACACAGAGAAGGAGAGACCAAAAGACAGGCCGGAGCGCAGACAGAGTGGACTGGGCCTTAGGATTGGGTCACCCAGCCTTGCGGGAGACAGACATCACCATTTACATTATCCGAGTGCAGTGCTGAGGAGAGAAGACCCCTCGAGTAAGGAGTACCGCGGTCGATTGAAGCGGGGAGCAGGCGGTAAGCTGGCTGAGTCGCGGCTGATCGATAGAAGGCCAGACAACAGATCCGGTGGTCGGCGTCCCCAGTCAATATCGAGCGGAGAGTCGTCCTGGGTCAACGGAACCTCAAGTTGGCGCTGGATGGGTGAGAGGCCCCCAAGGCCGTATGTGAATAAGAGCGTACGCTGCTGTTTCTTTCTAAAACCCACAGGGCCCCAACTGACTAGTCGAAGACATCGATAAAGTAAACTCACTGGCCAGTTGAAAAGTACCCGGGTACCCTACACACACAACCACATACCACTTCACGTTCTGGGATTTAACCTGTGCAGGACTCAGTTTCCTTTCCTTTTTTTCCTATCCATACAAGGGGGCAAAGTTAAAGTTACATTCCGAACATTTTCTTTTTTTTGTTCCCGCTGCGCGTTTACCGTGATACGAGAACTGTGTATTTTATTGTGTCCCGCTACGCGGTTTTTCCTCGAATTTCGTATCTTTTAATTTTCTGCTCGTCGGGGTTTTTTCCGAAAATACGAAGCCCTCGTGTTTTCGTTTCTTTTACCGCTACGCGTTTATCGTGTTACGAAAGTACTGTAAATTTTCCTGCATATACCGTGTTTCAAGAATTGCAAACCTTTTAGTAAACCTTTTAAAATATAAAACTGTTCAGCGTGTTGGAGTATATTTATTCCCTAGTGCGGGGAGACTGACCCGTGGTTCATTTTCAGCGGCTCCTCCGGGAGTGAGCGCTACAGGTGCGTCTAGAGTCCAATGATGGCCAGTTTAGTTCTCTTAACATGTCACAATGGTGTGTCATGTAGTTACATTGTAATGCAAAGCGACAGAATGAGTTATACAATGTAGTAAGTTTCTGAAGGTGTGTTTGCGGGGCGGCTGCATACACTACATCGCCGTATTCAATGGCTGGCATAAGCATTTGTTGTACAATCTGCTTTCTTACCGCGGGGCTCAGGCAGGATTTGTTTCTGTACAGGGCACCTAGTTTGGGGTAAAGTTTAGATGAGAGTTTTTCGATGCGGGGGCCAAAAGATAGATTTGGGTCTAACCACATACCTAGGTATTTGAGAGAAGTGACTGTGGTCAGCGTGCCATTTGATTTTGTCCCAACACATAGATGGGGTGTTTGCAATTTGTGTAGTTTAGGTGCGGTTCCAAAGAGCATTGTTACAGTTTTGTCAGTATTTAGAAAAAGTTTGTTATCTTTGATCCACTTTTCTACCCCTGTGAATTGTTCTTGCAGCACTGCCTCCAGCTGTGGGAGATTTGGTTTGCTGGTATAGATTACAGTGTCGTCTGCGTACATGTGTACAGTTGAGGCTTTGCAGACATTGGGCAGATCATTTATGAATATTGTGAATAGCAGGGGGCTAGTATTGAGCCTTGGGGTACACCGCACGTGACTGGGAGGGGAAGGGAAGTGCTGTCAGAAATGGACACAAATTGAGACCTATCAGACACATATGATTGGAACCAGGTTAATGTACCTTCACCAATACCGGAGTTTTTAAGTTTTTGTAATAGGATGCCATGGTCTACTGTGTCAAAAGCCTTGGCAAAATCAAGGAAGATGGCTCCAGTTAGGTTTCCTTGTTCCATGCCAGCTTGGATATCATTACAAACTTTTAAAAGGGCAGTTGTAGTTGAATGGTTTGGACGAAAGCCTGATTGATCTGGGGTTAAATAGTTCTGATACTGATAATAATCACGTAATTGAGTGTAGACACATTTTTCCTGAATTTTTGACATTACAGGGAGCAGTGATATTGGGCGGTAGTTGGATACCAAAGTATTGTCCCCACTTTTATGGATAGGTACCACCCTTGCAGTCTTCCAGAGTTTGGGCATGTATCCAGTCGCCAGTGATTCATTAATCAGGGTTGCGACAGGTTTAGCAATTGCTGGTGCACTGATTTTCTGCAGCATTGCTGGGATTTGATCAGGTCCAGACTGTGTAAATCCCTCTGGGGTCTGTCTATGAGTAAATTTAGCCCGTGCCGCCGGGGGTTAATGGGTTAATGTACAGGTGGAATTTGAGGAATTCAATATACATCCAGTGTGTGGAATGCGGTAAAACTGGCCCCAATCATTTCTGAGAAATCACAAAGTTTCGTTTCTTGTGACACAGAAAGTCCTGATTCAGAGGATGAAACACGAGCTCATCACTCTGTAACCTATTCCACATACAGTGTGTGTATAGAGACTGTGCATGGAGGGGCAGGAGGCAGAGGATAGGGGTCAGCACTGAGCGGGGACACACACTGGATCGCACAAACACACACACATGCAGGGTTATTAAGGGAAAGGTGAAACTCTGGAGAACTTTTAGAGAAGTGAAAATTCGAGGTCAAAATAGCTGATTTGGAAAGTGAAATAAATGGGAGAATTTTTCGGGTTTGGCTATTCTGACCTAGAATTTTCATTGTATTTCTATCACACATTCTGATTCTCTGCCGCTTTAACCTGCACAGAGACTGGAGGAGAGCGGCCACACCGGGGCTTGATTGGGCATGGTGGCATTACTTGCTCCGTGGTGCCACATTATGGCATCTCCTGCCCATACCTCTTCACTTTGCACAAGGAGGCGGCGTGTCCCTTACAAACAGCATAACTGCAATACATTGAATCACAAAGCAATAAAATGAAGAGCAGCTCTAGGTGTGCAATATAGACACGGTGTAAGTGCAATTCAGGGATATATATTGTGTTACAGTGTCTGCTGCAGGTGTGGAATAAAAAAAAGGAAGAAAATATGTATATACAGTGATTTTCCTGTGTTAAGGTGTGTTGATTATTGCTGCCTGTTAGAGATGTTCCAGGCAGTGATTGATTGCTTTTCCCTGGGCAGTGTTTGTGTAGGGGGAGGGGCCTGGCTGCTCAGACATGGCTCATATTGTGACAGAGAAGCAGCAGTTCTGTGTCCTTTATGTAATAAATGCATTATTCCTCATCAGGCGGGGCGAGCGCTGCACAGGGTGAACGTAAAATATGTTACGTGTACTTCTTCACTGACAACGCCGGTATATATGAAATTCTTCCCCCATGTTTTTCCTGGTAATAATGAAATAATTATTTGAAACCCAGTATTAACGTCTTTTACCGGAAACGTTCAAAGTCATTAATGCTGAGAAAACGACACAAGAAATAAACTGGGGACGGTATGAAGACATTGTGTAATGAAGTGGAATCAGGCTGAAAGATGGTCGCTACTATGAGCCAGGCAGCCATCTTGTTCAGAATATTGGTTCACTAGTAAATAGAATAGATTTTATTAGATGTGAAAGAAACAAAGCTTACATAGAATCTTGGGAATGTGTGGTAGATTAGGGAACTAGCAATAAAACGAGGCAAAATCCGGCCAGTTCTTGGCACGGAGAGACAGGAAGATGAATGAATGGGGCAAGGTCATGAAGACTTGCAGAGAAACAAAGAGATCGTAGAGAACAGACCAGGCCCCAAGCTATCTCAAATAAACACAGCCGGTAGGGAGGAGGGCACAGCCCAGAAAAAGCACAGCAGCAAATCAAGGACTGTCAAACTAACATGAAGTGTATCAATTTATTGTTAATATGTGGAATTTCTTTGTACTAACGATGGGAGGTATTAACCCACGTGGGGTGGAATAAAGTGTCATCGGGAGGTGGGCTAATTGGGATGTACCTAATTACGTATCTTTGGGTATAAGACCCCTTGTAAGGGTGGGAGACGGGGCTCACTCTTTGCGATTCAATCCTGTGTGAGCACTTGTGTGACGACACAATAAAGTTTGCCTTTCCTGAAGAGACTCGTGTTCAGACAATCCTTGCTTGTGTCCGGTCCGGCGCCGAATTGAAAGTGAACCTGATTGACTCCGGTAACAGTAATATTGGGGCGGGACACCCCCCCGCCCTTTATCACATCACCAGTGGGAGATTCCCCATTGCACATTTTGCATGACATCATGGGTTGTGTTTCCGCCCATGTTAAGGCGTGACAGCCTTGTGTGCCTGCATAGAGTGACTTGACAGTACGCCCTGTGTGTGTGTGTGTGTGTGTACACTCCCGCACGTCACCACAAATAACTTCTTCTCTATAAAAATCTGCTATATTTCTATTCTTGATTTGAGACA